>CALNHX010002267.1:0-185905 GCA_940337035.1 Agriotes lineatus
GTCCCACCTGTGAATCCTGAAAAAATTCTTTTACCACCGTTGCACATAAAATTGGGTTTGATGAAGCAGTCTGTAAAAGGTTTAGATAGGAACGGTGAATGTTTTCAATATCTCGCTTCTAAATTCCCACATTTATCAGACGCAAAAATTAAGGAAGGTATTTTTGTGATATAAGGCGTTTACTTAAAGATAAGACATTTGACGAAATCATGACTACAGTTGAAAAAGAGGCATGGTTTTCGTTCAAAAATGTGTTACACATTTTTTTAGAGAATCACAAGGACCCTAATTATGTCGAAATTGTTGACAATATTCTGGAAAAGTTTCAAGCTGTAGGTTGCAGTTAGAGTTTGAAAGTTCTTTCCCTGCACACTCACCTTGACTATTTTTCAGAAAATATTGGTGGGGGGAGCAAGAGGAGAGGTTCCACCAACATCTAAAATACATGGAAAAACGGTACCAAGGGCGGTGGAATGTAAGCATGATGGCGGATTACTGCTGGTGCCTCAAAAGAGACTGTGGACCTGATATTCAGCGAAACAAAAAGGCAACAAAGCGTTCATTTAAAGGAAAAATAACGCCATTCTATTAAATTTGTTATAATAGCATAAAGAATTAAAGATTTTTCTATTTGCTTTTCTTTATTGTATCTTTTAATATAACGTCGTAGTGTCATAATGCAAGTTTGGAAAAACATATAATTGTCATTATTTGTTTTTACGATTGTAAGAAAATGTGATGTGACAGAGAAAAACTGCTTTCCATTTTGAAATTAGTACAAGAAACTTCTTTTAGCCACGTTAATTTCGGTCAAACCCCAGTAAAAAAAATCTTTTTGTAGACCTGTGTATTTTACTACCACCTACTTACTACTATTTTAGTGTTGAAATGTTATGTGGCAGATGTGAAAATCAACATGAAGTAAAATCAGCAAGCCATCCATTTCACAAGATATTTACAATTTTCACATGTTAATTTTTATAAGACCAATATTGCTCAATTGCTGTACTAAATTTATTTGGTATCAACTTGTGGCGTCTTTAACCTTCCACACCAGCAAGCAAGCAAGCATGTAAAATAAAGTGGCATATTCATAGCATGTATACAATTCTTATCCAAATTGAAATAAACATTAATATTGAATGCTTTCCTTATGCATTCGTTCTCATTTTCGTTTCTGTCGTCAATTGTCAAATCATTTCATTTTTTCATCCTTAATTTAAACAGAGATCCGGCAACAATGTACCTATTCAAAAAATATAACCTTAAACTGAAAACAACTTAACCTAACACAAAAAGTGTCAATTTCCATTAGGGAGTTTAGTTGCCACATAGGAACTGCCAACAAAATTACTAGATGGTCATAGCCTCACCTGACCCAAAAAGATCGTGAACCGATTATAGAACGTTAGTTGAAGTTCAAAAATTGAAAAAACCGAAAAATCACAAGACTAAACACCATACCTGCGGTTATGCGATTTTCTTCACCGTAGAAGTTTCCAGCATCTGGGGCCCCAGGGAAGCAGTTGGAGCGATACCGTTTTTTCAGAAAATTTATCAAGTCATAGTTGGATGGAAGCGGCGTCCTTCGTTACCGATAAACAGGTTTGCTTAGTAACGTGATCGCATTCAACGTAAATGTCTGTGTCGCTTCGTGACCATTTATTTGAGGTTAAGTTCATTAAAAATCATTCGCCATAACAGTGCAGTTATCATACAATTGAGTAAGTTTTAACTGTGTAGAAACTCCACCCTGAGATGAGAGATTTTCGAACCTAATAGGTAGGCGGTGCAAAAAAGTATTAATTATTGCGATAAATAAATTATTAAAAGGCAGCATATCTAACAATTTTCTATGCTTTTCGAACGAACATTTTTATTTAACCATTAGTTAGCAGTTCAGAAGTTTAGGCATTGGCTCAGACATTTAAGCAGCTGACTCAGCTCAATTTCCAGTTCAGTATATTCCTAAATGTTTGGATTGATCCTTTTTAAGCTTTATAAATATGTTCAATTTTTGAAATTGATGTTAGTCGTCCGGTGTTTGAATGAAATGGGGGTGTCGAGTGTCGTAATACTGAAAACTATGAATATTAACCTTTCCATCTTTCAAATGTAGCTTGATCCGTAAAAAGGCTTTACCCAGAACTTCCATCGTCGACATTGTGACACTAAATAATTTTAATAATCAAATTAAGTTAGGAGCAAAAATATCTTCACGTTTCTAATAAATTAAATAAATTTTCAAATAAAAAAAAATGTATCCCACTGGGGTTTGAACCCGCCGCATCTGCATAGCGCTCGTAACCACACCTGCATAGAAATCGTAACTGCATCCACAGTCGAACTGAGCCACCGAGGTTTATTACAAATGGGTGCGGCGCGCGCCTCTATTTAAGGGAATGCTGATATTGTTGAAACGTTTTTACTCTTTTGTGACATTATCCTGTATTGGTTGAGTCTTATTTTCGGCAAATGTAAAGCCTGACCTATGCGAAGTTATTACTTCCTTCTATTTCAAAATTAACCCAAAAATAAATAAAATATCGTCTTCCTGCGACAAGTAGTTTTTGAGCTATACTGCCAACAGGCAGACAGATAGACAGACAGACGGAATTAAGAAAACCTCTTTTACGTCATGTAACGACCTTGAAAAGTGAAAATCTGAAGAAATCTCGGAAGGTGATTTTTTTGTGATTACAATATTTCCTTCGTCTTTCAGACGAGGGAAGTAAAAATATGTTTTCCTGTTCCATATTTTTTATGTGTACATCTCGGAAGCTGTTTTTTCACGATTACTTGGACGCAGTGGTTAGTCGAGCGTTTCTGTCGTTAGTCGAGTTTGTGCCGACTCGAGCAGCATCCGTCGGACATAACAGCAGCAGCTGCCAGAGTCTTACAAGGTATTCTATTTTCCTACATTTTAAGTGCTAACGGCATACAGTGTTGTGCTCAACTAATTGACAAGTGACGCTCTTTAAGAACCCCATACAACGCCTTAATTTAGCCATAAACTTTAGTTGCGTCATGTAATCAATAACATATGCCTAAGTATTTAATGAAGTCAATAATGACATCATATAATCATCAAATGATATCATAACGGTAATGGGGTAACCTCTGCTTACCATTTAGTTAGCCTCTTAATTATACATATTTATATTGGTACATTAAGTATAATTAGATTAATTTAGCCCGTGCTTCTCTTTCATGATATTTGCATGCGACCTTTTGTGTCATGGTATTTATTTGTGTGTAAAGGAGTTTAGGGGTTGCAAGGGATTTAATTAAAGTAAGTCAGACGTAGCAGGACACTGCCCGTCGCACACATACACTGGATGCCTAACTTGATTTGCATTTGCAAAAGGCGGTAGAAGAAGAAATATTAAAAGTATATCTTGTGGTGGGTATGTTAAGACGGGGACCGCTGCACTTTTTCCTATAAGATGGAAGCACCATAGAAACAACACGGTATTTTAAAATCTGTTAGACGTCGTTCACAATTAAAATTAACCAATTATTTTCATATATATTGTTAGAAAACAACACGCTGAAGGATGTGATCAAATTTCACCTGGATGCGAAGTCAAATAACAGAAATATTAAATAAATAAAATATAAATATTTGAATTTCTTTTTGGTCCAAACTTGACATGTTAATAGCTTATTCCCTAGATAATGTTATTATAAAACTAATTGTGGAATATAAACCACATTGCTAGACAAATAAGCCTAAACGACAGATTTTAGTGCTAGAATTGTGACACTGGAATACGCGTTCACCATAATAGCTGCCCTAAACTTGGGCAACTGTTTGATAGATGGCGCCGTCAACTGTTCTGTGACGTCACATGACATACCGTGATTTGTGAATTGCGATTTTGGTTATGTAAATGGAATCCAGTTTTAGCGGCAAAATTTTGCGCGTTTATCGCAAAATTTGAATTGAAAGCGGTAAAACTGAAATGCGTTTGGCTTATGATGAAGGAATGGGGACACAGTGCTACATAAAACTCATTATCAAGCTAGAAGTTTCGTATGAACATGCAGAGCACGATGGCGGGAAATTTAAACTTTGCAATGTATTGGCAAATGCCTGAATTTATTGATGAAGATAAAATATTGAAAAATACACGTTTGCTTATGAGCATCTTAACGAGACTCCTTTGGTTGCCACAAAACTCGGCTCACCGCCTCGTTTTGGCAATCAAACTCGTATTGTAAATATGCTCATATTCGAACTTGTATCGTTAATATCTATAATATACCATTAATGGAAAATAATAAGAGGCTTTATAGTCGCATTATAACGCAGAGAAAATAACAAAAACAGAGAGTATCTATTATTAAACTACTTTATTTTCAATACATCGTCGTTTTCGTCTTCTCTATTGAACAAAAATAGTAATTAATCATAAGTACATAAAAATGCTACAAATTTTAACATAAGCTATGAATTCTAAAGAAAAAAGGCTCATTCTATTTATAGTAGTTTCTGATGATAATACTTTCTAGATTACAAGAGTTTTTTAAAACTAAAACGTAAGAAAAAATATAAAAACGTAAGATTCACGTGAAAAAAGAGTTTTTTTTAAGAAAAATATAAGAAAAGATTTAAAAAACATACGCTCCATATAAAAATTAGTTTTTTAAAACTAAAATGTAAGAAAACATTTAAAAAAAACGAAAGATCCATATGAGAAAAACGTTTTTTAAACTAAAATGTATGAAGAGATTTAAAAAGCAAAAGGTGAACATGAAAAGCGTGTTTTAAGGAAAACCTGAGAATGAGTTTTTTTATAAGGAAAACGTAAGAAAAAATTTAAAAAACATAAGATCCATATGAAAAGAGGGTTTTTAAAACTTAAACGTAAGAAAAGATTTAAAAAGGTTAATATGAAAAGCGAGTTTTTTTAAAGAAAAACCTAAGAATGCCTTTTTTTACAAGAAAACGTAAGAAAAGACATGAACAAGTGAAAGATTGATATTAAAAGTATTTAAGCAAAGTATTAAAATAAAGATAAATATAAAAGCGATGGACTTGTACGTAAGAAGTACTGTATTAAGAAGAAAATAGAAAGGGTTTTAAGTTCAAAAGAAAAAATAAGTAGGGGACGAACAACGGATCCGAAAAACAGAAGCACATCAGATATTCGACCGAACAGTTCAATTCAAGAGAGAGAGAGAGCACTAGGCGCGGGTTAGAGGCAGTAAAAACGAACACGAGATTTGCATGCGAGAGCGACAGAGAAAGAAATGCTCCTACGAGCGTTAGGAGGTAGCGAGTTCGAAGCCGGTTCAAGGCAATTTTTTTAAAAATCCTTCAAAGTGCGTATGCACATACATAACCCGTGTCATCTCGAAAACTGAAATTGGGCGTCGCAGAAGCAAGGGCAACATGCACTTCAAACAATTTTCAAGATCGAGCGGACCACTGGCCGAAGTCCGAGACGCGGGGGGCGGCTACAATGCGATAAGATAACAGCCATTCAGCGACACATCAGTTCTTGGAAATGCACGCAGTTGTAGCCTCTGTCTAAAACTTTAGTGCCCTCTCTTTGTTAGAAGCGTGAACGATACATCTGCTACCCAAATGAATTTATTAGAGGTATTTCTTATACTACCGCCCTCTTGTGCTGTTATTCCGTAATTCGTGTGGAAATTAAAATTACAATCGAGTCCCCACTACTACGGTCCCGCTCTTAAGCTAGTATTTCGTAAGGATTGCTGCTCTTGATACCAGCGATGAGGGTAAAAAGTAGAAAACTCGGTTTTATGCTAAACGCCAGAAAAAGTAAACATAAATGGTTTTCTTTGTGTTAGAAAAGAAAGCTATTCCACTTTTGTCTCTTGCTGACATCAAGCAATGACAAATATATTGTTATGATACATGATGCAGGAAATTAAAGCATATGAAAGAAATATTTAAAATGAACTAATAAAGTTGGACAGTTATAATAATTGAATCTTGATGGGTATAAAGTCTTGAACATAAATAATGAAAGTAAAAGATACAAGGGTTCTTTTCATTGTGAATCATTTAATATTGTTATATTTATTGGAATGGATTAAACTTAATGGTTGTATTTAATATTTATAAAAATATACCAAGGTAACATTGACAAATGTATTTGTTAAGAAAATTCTGTATATAGCATTATTTAGAAAAAAATAGGAAGTGTGCATTAAGAATTGTCTCTAATAGATATAAAAAGTTTGTTTAAAAACAGTTACAAAAAACAACTCAAGAAAGCATGTATGTAATTTGGCTATAATAATTTTGGTATAATAAAAAATAGTATATCTGCCTTAATTTGTCTAATTTTGGTGATAACAAATTAAATAAAGGCTGAAAACAAATCTACGAGGTAAAATAAAGTGAAATATTTAAAATGGAAAAGATATTGTGACATCAAGTGTTACAGGAGAAGCTACAGATACAGTTAATTGGATATAGAATACAGGCCATTATACTAGTTGACGGGATTTGGATTTATTCATACGTACAAGATATTAGAAAAGGTATTTTACAATTTATTATTTGATTTGGGTGTTCTGTGGACGTTGCTTGAGACATCAGATTATCTGAAAAAGGGAACAAAGTTACAATTGGAATTTATAAAAGGATAGAAACTTACCAGGACTTGGATCGTGTGACGGTGACATCCAGAAGGAGCCGTGGCATCCGGCAGGAACAGTGACATCCAGGAGTAACCAGGACAGGATTTTGGAACAAAGGGAGTTGATTTGACCGGACGGAGCCAGAAGGAGGTTACCAGGAGGTAGATCGTGTGACGGTGACATCCAGGAGGAGCTAGGACTGGAATTAGGGATCTGAGCAGTTGGTTTGACAGGTCAAGGGTAGTTGAAAGGAGTCACGGACCATCAAAGGGGTTGCTGTTGGTGAATTGGACATTGAGTGCTGCAGTCTATCGATGACAGGATCCAGTAGTGATTGGTGTTTGCAGTGAAAGCATGAGCAGCTATTAAGGTTTGTTAAGATAAGCTGAAAAAGCATTTTGAATAACTGTCAATTTTGAAAGTGATAACATAAAGTTTAGTTAGTACCTACATAGGTGATTTGAATAGTAGTAAATGTCAATGTGAGATACAGTTGTCAGTTTACCTGGTTTGATTAATTTTGAAAGTTAAGTTTGACGTTAAGTATCATTGATAGCAAACTAGATTTTGATGAACCCACCCTGAAAATAAGAGCTCTCGATTTAAAAGCAGTTATCATTTGATACTTAAGACATTACATGAATTAAGGCATAGTTTACCTGGTGAGCTATTGAAATATATAAAAATGATAAAAGACAGCCAAATTGCATAATATTTTTTGTAAACTGCGACTGCTTCGATACGCCTTTCTTTTTTTCTCTGCTAACTTGAACTTTAAACTTTCGCTTGGATGGAGAAATGTTTAGTATTTACTTCAAGTTTGTGTTTGTAAATATTGCAGTCCCTCATTTATTAGTATTTTTATGGTTAGAAGCCTTTGAAGAAACCAACAGCTTAAATTAAATATATTACGCTCTAAATACTCTTCTTAAACAGAACCGAAAATTATATTAAGGGTCCGACGACTGTTTTTAAAGTTCTCTGTGTTAGGCAGGCAGTTGACGAATACAAATGTGCATGTGTGGTTTCAATCGACTTGTGGTAATTGCGTGCATTAATCGAAATAATGAAATACTAAAGTCTCAATAGATACTATTGTTCGAGTAGCTTTGCAATGGACGTTGTACGTAGTTTGATGCTGCAGCTGAGTTGGACACTCTCGTTGTTATTGCTCATTACATTATTGTTAGGTTGGTGCCAAATTGGTATCGCTGATAGTGCACTGCAGTACCTTAACCTTGACCTTATAAGCTCTTAACTCTTAACACTAGATAGCCATAGAATGCTCATTTCCCACAGATGCCCTGTGATTTTGGTCTTCTGCTGGGGCGGTAACCGCAGATGCAAATCACAATGACATGAGTTGGAGCTCATTGCTCTAGTTGGAATTTGGCTCATGGGCGCTAGATGCATCCGTATTGCAGGTGTTTTAGAGTTACACTATTAGCCGCGTACTTAAAGATTATCCCTGATCGACATACTTTACTAGGTGCTACGTCGGAGTGCCGTAGAAGCCACAAAATCCTCGGTAAGGACCATCATCCGAACATATATTTGTCGTAATGTTTCTTTACTCTTGTTTGCATGCCTGGTTATGGAATTTGGCTGGTTTTGCTTACGAGCGAGTGTGTGTGACCACATCCTATATGAAATGGGCTGCTAATTGTCTGACTTTCCTGGTGTCGTTTTTCTGGTCGCTTAGATCGATGGGCGGTACGGAATTTTTGGGTGAGTCGCCAGCTTGTAAATGTATGCATGAGGACCGATGTAAATCCAGGCAAAAATAAATTAGCTCAGAATCCAGAGTCTATGTTCCTACACATATTTTCACACTATTCGATTCCATATTTAAAACTGAGTCTTTAAAACGGAAATCTTAGCACCGACTACGGTAGTTAAGCAACCGCTAATTGTATTTGATTGATTACAAATGGCAAAATAGCAGGTGCCCTGCCGTGACTTGGCAACGTAATATTGCAAATTATAAGGAACATATTGATGATAATGCAATCGAGGAACTTGCGTGTTTTGATATGAGAGTAATAGGAAGAGGTTGCAGATACAATATGCAGCCAAAACCCTGTATGGATAGGCCCGATTGCAGTATAATACGCGATTGCAGATTGCAGGCGAAGTCTGTTCATTGGATACTATAATAGAAACCACATAATCAAACATATCTGTCTACGTAGCACAGAAGCGATTTCCTGTGCTACTGTGAATACAGCAATGATTCTGTTGAGGAATAAACTAATAATATTAAGGCCGTTGGATTGGCTTTTGTTTTTTGAAACAAACTTTAAGGCACTTTATTTTGTTTCTATTATTTTAAAAGTAAACCCTTCGACTATGTTTTATGGGCAGATAAAGCAAGTCTTATGTAATCACATCATGAATAACACTGCGGCGCACTTGAAAACGATCGACTGTTAAATTGAAAATAAATTAGAAATAATGGACATGACCGTGATCGCCAAGCTCATCAGGCCGATTCATGATTGCATTTGATACGCTTGGCGATCTTTGTCATAGCTCGATATAACGCGGTGCTTTGCAGACGATGACATAAGACAATCTTACAATAATGACCACAATAATCCTCGAATTAGTCTGAGATCGGATTCCGCTCGTGAATGACAGTTCGTAGTGGCCATGATGAAATATACCAAAATAGAAAGCCATAAACCTACTTACACTACACATTTGTACGCATTAAAACACTGTAATTCAAAATGTGGTTTTAAAAACAAACATTTTTATGCGTCACTGAGCTTATGCGTTCTGCATAATTGTTTACATACGTACGCTGCTATTAATAACGAAAAGTAGGTTGTGTATTGTGCATAAGTCCCGACTGCAACAAGTAAGATTTTATTACGTTTAATGTAGAATGTAATCGCTGCATATCAAAATTGCAACATAACCGTAGTAGTTTGTTAAAAAAATAATTTTGTGTTATTTAAAAATTGAGGTTAAAAAGTTGGTTTAGCTTTTTTCAGAATAGCTAATAATTATTTTTATAAGAAAGAATTAGTCCAAACAACCACTGACTCCTTCTGAATAGATCGAAAAAAGAAGTCAAGTTTTGCCTTTTTAAATTTTCCTATTTAGCAAATTATCAGAATTTTAAGAGATTATTGACTAAGTACTTTAGTTATACTAACTGGTTGAATGTTTAATGTAAATTTAATGTGATTTTTATTTTTGAATTATTATAGCGTACTCAGTAGTGATAAAAATACAGATTCAGCTAAGGAGAACACTTATTGGCTGTAACGTAATATAAATATTTTCACAATGTCATTTTTGCAGGTTGTAATACTATTTATAACTATATAGTAAATCCGGATTGGGCCAAATGTCCATATATGTACACATATTTTCGGTGCCCCGAGCTAATTTACTTTTTTCGGATTGAGATCGGTTCTCATGCATAAATTTATAAAGACTAGCGACTTACCAAAAATTCCATAACGCCCCTTCGATCTAAGGGTTGCAGGTCAGGTACATGACACCGGGGGAGAGCTAGGTAAACGGTAGGTCCTCTCATGTGACATGTGGTTACATGCTGGCGTTCACGAACACAAAGACAGACAAATTCTAAAGCTAAACATTCAAGTATCAATAAACACACATTACAACATTTAGCACTACGTGTTCGTTCGAAACCGCTAATTCCTTGTGGATCAAAACAAAATCAGCCTTACTAGATGCTGCATCAGCTGTATCTGAACGTAATCATTCCCAGAAACAACGAACTAAAACCTGGATCTCAGATGAAACATGGAAGAGAATAGAGGCACGCAAACAGCTCAAATCAGAAGGAACTCACAACGAGAACTCGAAAGAAGAATACAGAAATCTGAGCAGAGAAATTAAGCAACGATGCAGAAATGACAAAAACAAATATCTGAATGGCATCTGCTATGAAATTGAACAACACACACACAAAAACGAAACAAGAGATATGTTCAGGAAAATCAAACAGATAACACGTAGCTTTACACCAAGACATTGGGCAATAAAATCAGACGATGGAGTACTTCTGACGGACAAAAACCAGATAAAAGACCGATGGAAAACCTACTGTGAACAACTAATGGAATCCAACGACGATACTGACAACCCAACGCAAATAGAGTACTCAGAACAAGAGCCGCCTATTCTGAGAGAAGAAGTCTCTGCCGCAGTCAAAAAGTTAAAACCTAACAAATCCCCTGGAGTGGACGAGATCGTCTCGGAGATGCTGATAGCAATGGAAGAAACAGGTATTGAGGTATTACATAAGATTTGTCAACTAATCTGGAAGCACGGCACTTGGCCTGAAGACTGGACAAAATCAATCTATGTACCGTTTCATAAAAAAGGACCCAAAGATATGTGCGAGAACTACCGAACCATAGCCCTAATCTCACATGCCAGCAAAGTAATGCTGCAAATAATATCAGAACGCATAAAGCCTTATCTTTTACCACAGCTGCCACCAGAACAAGCCGGCTTCGTGCCAGGGCGAGGAACTCGAGAGCAAATCTTAAATGTAAGACAAATTATCGAAAAAGCAAGAGAATTCAACGTACCCACCTATCTCTGTTTTATAGACTACAGCAAAGCATTTGACTGTGTCCGCTGGCAAAACCTGTGGCAGATTCTGGACGAAATGGGTACACCGCGCCATCTAATCTCATTAATGAAAAATCTGTATGACAATAACACCGCGTACGTCAGAGTAGAGAATGAACTGTCGGATCCATTCTCCGTAGGCAAGGGGGTCAGGCAAGGCTGCATACTAAGTCCTCTGCTCTTCAACATCTATGGCGAGTGGATCATGAGAAAAGCTATTGAAGGTTGGAACGGTGGAATAGCTATCAACGGCATTAAAATTAATAACCTCCGATACGCCGACGACACCACATTAATAGCAGCGTCGAAAGAAGAGCTGGTCAGTCTCCTACAGCGAGTCGAGGAGACGAGCAATAAAATCGGCCTGCAAGTCAACAAAAAGAAGACCAAAATAATGATTATAGACCGCCAAAACGACAATAGACCTGACCTAAAGAAAATAAATAACATCGAGACAGTAGACACTTTCATATATCTTGGCTCCTTACTATGCAACAAAGGCGGATGCAGCCAGGAAATCAAGAGAAGAAGTGCAATAGCAAAAGACGCCATGGCCAAATTGACCAACATTTGGAGAAGCCACCAAATTACCCTGAACACCAAAATGAGACTGGTGAAAAGCCTGGTTTTCTCGGTATTTCTATATGGATCTGAATGCTGGACTTTGAAGCAAACAGACAAAAATAGAATTGATGCCTTCGAAATGCATTGCTGGCGCAGGATGCTGAGAATAGCTTGGGTGGAAAGAAGAACTAATCAATCCATCCTAGAACATCTACAAATAAGGAAAAGGCTCCGCACCGTAGTAGTTGAAAAAATAACAAAATTTTTCGGCCACGTAGTCCGAAGAAAAGGGCTGGAAAGGCTTACTCTGGAGGGCACAGTTGTCGGCAAGAGGTTGCGTGGAAGATCCCCTACACGGTACACGGACCTGATAGTAAACTTAACTGGCAAAAGCTTAACGCAATCCATTAAGAGGGCCGAAAACCGAGAGGAGTGGAAGTCACTTACACAAAATAACTTATGAAATCACGCTGCTCGAAATCGAGCGAACGACTAAGAAGAAGAAGTTCGTTATCATAATACTTACAGGGGGTTTTGTGCCCCCCCGCTGTGTTCCCGGGTAACATCTAATAGAGTGCCTGGTTCAGGAATATTCTTCAGCGCACCGCCGACATTGTACCAGTAATAATCTCACAACACGGATGCTTACAGCAACTAGTAGCTATTAGCCGAATTATAAATAGATCAATGGGTCCAACCCATGTCAATGTGATCAGCATTTGCAGTGGCCGCTTCCAACCGCAAAAAACCCAGATCACAAGGCATTTGTGGGAAATGAGCATTCCGGACTATCCAGGCGCGCTACCTGAATCACTGATAATTACTTATTAGGTAGAGGGTTATTGATAATCCCGCCGGATAATCTCTAACCTCAAGTACATAGTGCACGAAAGCGGTTTCAACTGGGATCCAACCCAGCAATAAACGGTCAGCAGCAACACCAACAATAAACCAGTGTTCAACTCGGCTGTGCAATAACTACATACAGCCTCTATTGCTTTATTCTCTCATTCACTTTCTTAACTCCACATAACATTAATTACCACAAGTCACACATCAAAAACCACAGGAGAGCTCGCACCACCGGCCGTTTTGCGTTTTTGCGTCCGCCCACTCACAATATTGTTCGCCGACTCCTTTCTCATAATCCACATAATTACCACAAGCAACACTGCCGAAGCACATGAGAGCTCTCGCATTGTAAAAATTCCACCCCCGATCATGTCGGGTTTTTACAACATTCCCATATGAACGTTCTCGGCTAACTCCCCGCCCGGTCCATCGGGATTTAAAACTACCCCCGCCCTCTAAATTAGCTTTGGAGTCGTTTCGATTTCGTGCTAAATTTAGAACGTATCATATTTCAGTGGTTGGTTTAGACTAAAGCCCATAATTATACGGATAAAAATAAAATGATAGAATATTTTAAAACAACTGAAAGAGTACAAGTAAATATTACAACATTATATATTAAATAAAATGGAACATCTTTAGATGCGGAAAATCATGCACAGATATTATCTTTATTATAAAACAGGTAACCGAGAAGCATGTGCGATTTAACAGGAAAAAGCCTTTTTATTCATAATCTATGTGCATTTTTATATAAGCAGACTCTTGTACTTTATTAACTAAAGTTAGTCCTACGTACTATGGATCATCGTAGGCTTAGCAACTCATGTGTTAAACGAATTTAAAAAGAATATAAATAATGGTAATCGTGCTTCTGTTCAGGACTTCTCGTAGCATCTCCCACTGACGTTAGTGTGTTGTCTTTGGGTTTCGAACTGCATCTGAAAGGGCTTCGTCGAATATTAGCTTAGATAAGAGATTATTGGGTTTGACATTTGGAAGGTTAAGTAATACGACGGTTGATATGGTAAAGGCTGTGACTCTAGTACTGCAGGCTTGAAGGCAGTAGACAGTCTGCTCCCCCTTATTGCCCCATTTTATATCTAGCCGTATATATGCACGATATTTCGTTCTTTCTTCGAATTTACTTCGGATGTGTCTATCCATATTCAGTTAAGGATTTTGGGATTATTTCGTCTCATTGTAGTGGTGTTTGATAATTGCGGGTTGCTTCCGAAAAAAATAGCAAAAGAAGAACACCCGTTACAACTACTGAAATTTATAGGAGGTTTCTGCATCCCCTCCTTCTGTGTGTAGGAATCTGGAATTTTGGTATTCGTGAATATCCCCTTTACTTTTCTCTAATCCTTGGTTGTGTATGGAATATGTAAAAATTACATTTTGAGTGGACTTAATGGGATATAGAGACGGATGTGCTATACTACAAAAACATTGGTTGCAATTTCTCTTTACGCGTCTTTTCTAGATGGGTGTTGATAATTCAACACCTCTCGGATACTATAAACTATAGCAGTAAGACAGTGTTACTTAAGATAGAATCTTCATCTTATGAGTGCCGTATTTATATCTTCTTCTTACTTTAACAAATACTAACTTATAAGTGCGTCTGCATATGATAGAAACATTTTCTGAAATTTTATCGTCATCTTGTTACGTATAATTTTGATTTAAGGTACAATTAAATTACAAGTTCAGGAAATGTCTCTAGTGGTCCGATTGCCACCATCATTTTTCATTTTTGGTATTTTGAAAATCCTTGAGCTTTGGGGGATTCTACCGAATTTTCAAAATAGATAGCTAGCGTGATGGCCGGCGGCCATTTAATGGTGCTGATCTTTTAAGATTTGTACTTTCTGCGTCTGTAGATGTGGTCTGGAATTTTCATTTCATGTGGATATTATAATACTACCGGATTTCTTGTGAATCTTGTTGATCAGCTTTAGGAAATTGTATGTGAGATTGCTGAAATGAAGCTGGTTATACTAGGATAGGAAATTATTGCTGCGCAAAATTACCTTCGGTTGTCCACGTTCCTACTGTGGTACGTTTCTATCTTTCCGTTTTGAACATAGATTTCAATGTTGTCTTATTTTAGGCCTTTCTGATACCCTCTTGTGATTTGTTAGTGCCATGCTCTTCATATGTTATCTTTTGGGTTCTGATGTCGGCTTCTGAAAAACCTGGAGCATCAGCTCTGAGCCTCTCGGTTACTCTAACTGCTCCCGAGAACTGAGACCCACATGACCTTTTCCTTATGAGATAGCTGGACAAAAGCCTGATACTCCTTACTTTGCACATTTTCTTCGACGGCATCTCAGCAGAATCCGCCAAGTCCACCACCCTGCTTAGTTTCTCCAAGGACGTGGTTTTGCTATACATCTACAGGTACATTCTTAGTGTAAAGCACCCGCGTTTTGAGTAATATTTGTTCTTAAATTGAAAATACCAATCCGTGCAATAGTTTCCCTGATACTGGAGGCGTTTATACTTACGGTTACGCTGGCGAATTGTTAGCCGATGGTACAGAGAATTTAAGGAATCGGTCGCCACGATGTGTTCACTTTGAACGCATGAATTTTAGTAAATTAGTCTAGTTCTTATATTATATTCTAGAGTGGCAGCTCAGTTAAAGCTTTTGATCGCATTCAACTCGCGAATGAACACGTTCATCAACGTTTTGAATTGATACTTATGCGAGGGACTAGTACTGAAGCAAACTAAAAACTACTCGTTAGCGCTGATACACACCAATTATTATATACTATTATATTATATTATATTATAATTCGCGTTTCAGTGGTTGGGACTTTTAGGCGATTTGATGTGTCTCCCGTTATCCGCTATCTAGTCCAGTTACATGAGACGGAAAACTGCAGCATCTGCCGAAAAAACCCAAGTGAGCTGAAATTTTGCATACACCTTTATTTTGACATTACAAATAATGTCTCAAAAGTCCCCATCGATATCGCTCTTATGTTTTGAGTTATTCAAGGTCAACCGCCATACCTCTTTTCGTTTTTGAGATATTCTGTTCACAGACAGATAGACGGACGGACGGACGGACACACAGACCAATGAGCAAAAGCATGTTGTTTTGGGTTCTGAGGACTCTAAAACGTGAAGATCTGTTGAAAACTCAATTTCCAATTTTTGGGGTGAATCCAATACTTCCTTGATCGTAAAAGGAAGTAAAACCCGTCTGCAAAACTTAGCAGCGTGTTATTTACTGAATGTTTAGTTGTACTTAAAAAACCTGTATAATCTTTTTTGTAGAGAATTTCCTAGCCTTCATTTTTTGTAATAACTAAAAAAGTCATACGACCCATAGAAAGCGAGGTATTTGCGAAAAACTTATTTCTGTGACCTTTGGCCTTGAATAACTCAAGCACGATATCGAAAGGAAAAGGTGTATGCTCACTTGGATTTTTTCGGCTGGCGCATCCTAATGTAACTGGACTAATCGCTGAACTTTTTTATGTGATAGCTGATTTACGTGTGCTCGAGACAAGAGTGCGAGGAAAAATCGTACAGCTTGCATTTTCACTCCAGTTATTATAATGTAACGACTTTGCAATTAGGCAGCTGCAAACGCGTGAAGCACAGCCGCCAGGAGACGACCTTGGGGCCAGCTGCGAACGAATGAGTCATTGTTCCGGAGCTTCGGGAAGCGGCCTTGGACCCAGCTGCGGAGGGATGAGTCATTTTCCAGGTGATGCGAGAGCTGCCCCGATGTGGTGCGTCATGCATGTGTCTGGAACTTCGAGGATATATCGCGGCGTTTCTGGAACCTCTCCCCAGCGAATATAAATACACGACCGTCTGAATTCAGCGCAGTTCTCCGGCAGTTCTCATCAGACTCGAAGCGCGTAATATAAATGAACCCGTATATATAACCATATAAATCCTTAATGTTTAAGTCGTGAATAAATGGCCACATAAATTAATTGATGTTTAACCCAGCGCATATAAATAAATAGTGTATCGTTGTTAGAAATAGTTTGTAGTTTAAGTAATTCGTGTGTTTGTAAATAATAATAATTACTCGTTGTAAATAAATGTTTAATGCAAGAAGCGCTGTATAATTTTTAAATAGCCCGAACGTAAAAACGTAACAATAATAACCATGTTAGTTTTAATTATACTTAAAACTAAATTAAATTTATAATTCTAGTTCCAAATAAGTATCACATATCGCAGATTCGTTTTTGCTCCCTATTGAGTATTATTCAGAGATGTACATACTGTACATGACTGTACGTGACATCAATTTCTGGAATTTTCTTTTATTTATGGTTTTTGTGAAACAGCTATGTGGTTTAGCGATTTACACTGACACCTGTGGAGTTTCTGGTTTGGAACGTCTCGAACCAGTGGCGCTTACGGAAAACCCACCCCAATCCTTCTCAGGAACTAGCTGGCAAAATTTTGCTACAACACGAGACAATTCCTGGACCACCGTTTGGTAAAGCAATACCGATTATTTCATTTTAGTACTTTTTTTGTGTACAGAAATTCGTCGTGTAGCAATTCTCAAGTTACGATATTCATAATATCGGGGATTTTTCGATTTTTATTTGCAAGTTGTTGGTTCATTAAATTGGAGGCGCCTATATAAGAGTAATCACTTTATTATTAAACCACCCCTCCAATCCGAAAAGTTAGATGGTCCGTTGAACGCATTAGGCATGGAACTATTTTTAGGTATTTACAATTCGTTATCTTACTTGGTTTAAAGAATGTTATAATTGTCATTGGTTCAGTTTGGTGCTATTGGTTATTGGAGGCGTTCAAGAACTAATACTATATAAAATATTTTGTGTAATAAGACGAATTTCAAGACATCTAATCCAGACTATTTAAAATATTTAAAAAATACATATAAGAAAGTGAAAAAAGAAGAAAAACCAGAAATAGTGTACTTATAATAACTTGTCTACAGTCACATATAGAAACGACAGCTGGCCCCTAACAAAGAAAATAAAAATTCGGGAAGATATAAAAATGAACGCTACAACAGTCAACATGTACAATATAAATGGAAGCAGAGACAACTTCAAACAAAAATGGAGAAACTAATTTTAGAGCATGGTCATGGGATTTCGAGGGGGTCAAATATTTGTTTTCGTTAAAACTGTAAATACGGTCTTTGTATGTATTTACTAGAATAATTCAAAATTAACAAAAAATAAACAAAAGATGTTTTTATTAAAAGATACGTATAGAACAAAAGCAAATAATAAAGTTGCAACGCCTGTTATTAAACTCTCTGAAAAAGCATCCAGACCGATCTTTTTTTTTTGGGTTCCGTCCATTTTTGTGGGGCATTTTATTTGCGTTAACGTTGAGAAGTTGGATTCGCACACTCTAGTGCCTCAAACAAAAATTTAGGCTACAGCCAAGAGATTATGAATATCCGCAACCGTTGATTATTTATTTTTTGGAATACTACCGGTCGATTCTCTTCATCTCCTTTATTGATAATCTTTACTTCACGGTTCCAAATATTTCATCTTATTCAAATCCAATTAATCTTCAATCGTGAATATAGCTTCTAACAATTCCACGTTATCAGTGAACCTTATAATCATTTCGTTCGAAATAATATCAGTTATTTAATTAAATATCATTCTAAAAAGTTGATTGGGCACTACCCAACATCTGCAGATCTTTCCCTAATACAATCGGTTACAGTGCCATTTTGCAGTTTCTTTGTTGTTTTTCTATTGCGCTTTCGTGAAGAGACAGTTGCATCGTCGTCTGCATTATGAAACTTAAGTATTTAACATTTCTATTATAAGGTAAAATTTAGTGGCAGTTTTCATTTTTTCGAGAGATTTTATAACAGCATTCACATACACACCCTCGCGAGCTTAGCTTCGATGGGGTGGGGCAATATCACTTGAAGAACAAGGCATCAGTTCATCGGCGTGACGTCAAAACAGGTAGGTCGATTGTCTTATAATTGAATTGACTCCGCCTCAAACATCGAAATGAAAGACTCGATAAAATTGTCCAATTCGACCTACTGACGACTGTGTTGAAATCACACTAGAGAGCTGAAGCCTCTTTTTTCAGTTCGTATTTGGTTGGAAAAGAGACTATCGTTGTCATGTTTTAACCACATTTTAGAGACTTGAAGAATTCCAGTGCAACTAATTATTGCAGAAAACTTAAAAAAGTATCTTTCAAATAAGGTGGTAAGGAGTGAAATTCCCCAGGAAGTGCTCAAATGTTCTTAGGAGGTGCCAGGCACTCCAGACTTCCCAAAATATATTACGGATATAGGCTAAGGAGAAGAAAAACCTTAATAAGGCCTAAGAAGATATGGAAGGGCCAATAGAATAACACCATTAACTTAACACATACACAAACCAAAACATGAACGGTGAAGAAGAAAGAGAAAGATTAAAGGCATTCAACATAATTTCCCGGAAAGAGAGCCACTTTTTCGTTAGTGTGTTTTGCTCAACTTTTTAAATTAGTTGTAAGTATCCCTTTTATTGTAATACAGTGGAACATACTTTAAATAATAATTTAAAATAGAATCGTTAAATTCGACTATGTGTAATGTAGCTATTGATTTTTGTACGATATAATATTAACACCCCTTTAGCTGTGCTGAGACACGTTTGGTAACACAGAAGCGTAACAGGTCTGGGATATTATTAAGATCGGAAGGCCAATATGTAGATTTAAATGTGAATAAATAGTGTACATTATGCTTCTGATACTGCAGATAGTTCTGTGCCGCAAGTTAGTGTTATTTTCGAGTTCAATATTTAATTTTTGACATTTTAGTCTCCACCCGCTATAAAACAGGGTCCAAGGGCGCTAAAGAAATTTTCAAATTGTTCCTTTCCAGCTTGGAGATAGTTTGCCTGAAATTTTTGAAGTTTATAGTATTTTACTGCTGTTCTTATAATAAGAGCTGTTCCTGCTTGAACAGTGCCGTCAGGATGAGGTGTAGCCTATATTGGGTACCTTAGAATCTTTAAGGAAGTGTTGACTGTTACATGAGCTTCGGATATTAATCTGATGTCTATACGGTGAATAGATAAGAACGTTTTAACCTCCTGGATATGTTGAGCTAGGCCATTGGCATTCAGAGCGCAATTTTTAAGAAGCTAGGCATTTCTATATATTTTACGTATTATATATTTTAAGTAAGTTGAGCATGGTGTTCATTCTTTCCATAAGTTTATTACGTGTAAAAGCGTAATTAGCGCTGGAATTTATTTTGTACATAACTCTGATCGTATAAACGTTTCCTGATTTGAAGCGCCGTCTTCGTATGAACGCAGTTCTATTAGCCGCTTGCGCTATCTTGCGCTGATATATGGATATCTGCATTACCGGCAAGCTTAATTAAGTGATTTTAAGCCGTTCGTTTTGTTACGCTTATTTCTAATTGCGTATCTGGTCGTAGAGGCAGCGTTTGGTTTGCCTTTTGAGATATGAATCGCTTTGTTGTGACCTGAACAGCATTCCTTTCCGAACCTGGCCTTGAATTGGCTAGATGCATTAATAGTAGTTCTCTAGAAAAATCTGAATTCGGTGACAGTTGGTTACTTCATATTTGGTGATAGCGTTGAACATTTTAACTAATTGCGTTCGGCATTTCTAGTTTTTCTTCATCCGGGAGTTTTGGAACTTCAGCGATTTTACCTACTTGGAAAGGCGTACATTTTCGCCTGGTTCTGGGAGCATAATTTAATTTTGGGCCACATCGTCTGAGTAATCCGCTAGGACCCCCTGCCAACACCTTCAACCTACGACAGCATAGCTGTAAGAGCCCGTTTGGAGGATATTTAATTCACCCACTGTACGACCTATTGAATACTGGAGTAATGATATGCGTACAGCAAGCAATATAGAAAAATTAAAGCTGTTCTTAGTATGCCATTTTAAATTTTGCTTGTTTGAGCTTTAATTACTTATTGTATAATGACTAGTATTTTATCGCTATTTAGAGGTGCACCTTTCGCGCAAGTAACGCCTTTAAAAACTATTGCGCTGGCTATTTTATGCAGCGTTGCTTAATAAATCCAATGTACTGTTTATGCCATTTATTGTCTTATTGCGTTACTGCTATCTTCTGTATTGTGTTATTGCCTACTGCGATTATACTGAGTTTAAAAGTTCTCGGCTTATTTGAGTGTATTTGCTGTAATTTAAAGACTTGTTGGCGCTCATGGTAATTGGTAATTACTTCATTTAAAGAAATGCCCGCCGTTTTCACTGGCTGGCGGTCCCGCACGTATACTCTCATGGCGTTGCGATATTTGAAGGTGTTTTGTCATTGATGCTACTAGTTTTTTGTCTGCTTGTAAAGTGGAAAGGATATTAATATCCGAAGTGTAACGCCTCCACATTATTACTCTCTGGAAAATATTCTAATAGATTCTTCTTGTAATAGGTCCACTTGCCATTTATGTTCAGGCTTTAACTGCGTCTTATTCGATTTAATAATTTTTGCAAGAATTCTTATTTTTGCACCCAGGAAGAAGTGGTCTGAACTGATATCTACCCGTAAGTATTGCAGTATTTTCGTTTGCTAGAAAATAATAAATATTATTGATGTTTGCCTTGTTGCTTCCCATGTATATGTGTGTACTTTAGTAGGTTTGAAGAAACCGTTCATAATTTTTATCTTACCATAACAAGCTCAGTTTTCCATTCGTATTTATCACATTTTCATAGTTCCTTAAAAATATATTCTAAACATTTTCTTTGATTTTTCTTGAATTTATTGTAAAATGTTTTATTTTCTTCTTGTTTTTCTAGTTCTGGAGCGCATAAATATATTATAATCAAGCATCTCCTTTCTATATGAGATCTTATGTTTAGAACACTTTCATGAGTCCATTTATGTAATTTCATTTCCGAACATATTTCATTTATCACTATTGCGACACGGGCAATAGCCTTTGTGGTATCTTTTCGGACACCACTGTATATTAAGGTGTATTCTCTTAGATCTTCGGTATCTTTTAACCTTTTCTTTGTTTCTGTTATCAAAGTTGTCTCTAGTACCTTCTTTTCAAATCATCTCGCAGTTCTTGTAAATTATTTGTCAAACCTAGTACGTTTTAAGTAATCTTTTACTCCATAACTCTTGTTCTGGCTTTCCTATTTTTCTGAAAATGTATGCACTCTTTCCAGGTGTGCTCGTTCGTAATTAGGTTTTGATTTCCACTGGAGCTGGCTATCCAATCTTTCATAAGGTTGTACGGATTGCCAGGGCTTACCCTTTGGAGTTGAGAGCAATGATTAATTAATCATTCTTCTTTTGCATATTGTTTATAGAAAGCGAAAAACTATCAGCTTATCATTTGCTTTTATAACAATTAATAGTGCAAAATGTATTCTATTATTGTAACGTTATTTACTTAAACCATCTTGTTATTACCTATTTTGGTTTATTTATCAAATATTGTAATGGTTTTCAGCTCTCAACAATTTTGCTTGCCAAATGAGCTAGAATACATTAAAAGTCAAACCGAGGCGTTATAACCTCATAAAATCTAGCCTGTAAGAAATAAAGAGGTTATCAAAACTTTATTCTATAAGTTAATTTTAAGTATCAAACCTTATTTCCTTTAAAACAATTGTGATAATATGCTGCTAAGATACCAGACCTTCTTTTGTTTAACAACCACAAAAAAGAGCTTGTGAAATTGCCCAAGCTGTTAACAAGAACACATCCATCTAGTGCAAATGTTAGTTTTATTTAACCATAAAAGTGTTGGGCACATTTGGAACCAGTTTTCCAGTCTTAAGGAGGTGTACTATGTGCTTTTTCGTAGCCAACAAAATCCAGGCAGCTGCGGTCTAAGTACGGGGTGCGTTCGCGAGTCGATATCGCCTGCAGGAGCCAGTTGGAGCCAAGGTTGGTGCCTTCAACACCTAAAGGAGGCCTCTACGCAGAACTTCAGGCAGAGATCCGAGTCACCACTCCTTTAGCATCTAAGAAAACGCGTTAGCGTCCCCTGAGAGGTGCGATCAGCTTTGGAGTCTTTGCAAACCAGGTATTTTGCGCAGTTTTCATCGACCAGAGCTTTTATATTTTGCTGGAGCCTGCAAGATTAGAGTTTCCGCTACGCACTGCCGCAGTTCCCGATTATCCAATGCTAGATGACGCCGCATTTTTCACCTTTGACCGGATATAAAACAATTAATGTCGGCGACACTTGCACGTCACGCTAGAACAAAAGCCATTAGTACTGTTGCTCTGCGAGAATAATTATTGCTTACCTGAGGTATTTTGCTAATTTTGGCATTGAGTTAAATTAATTACTGCGATTTTTGCGGGTGCACACTGCTTACTTCAGATTTAGTTTTGGTGCGTTCACAAATAAAATCCGAGTTAAACTGGAGCTACTAAAAGTTAATTTGCTCTACCCAGCATTTCTAATGTAGCGACCTAACCCTGAGATAGAGTATTATGTTCACTGGACTAGCCGAATATTATTGCATATAGTTAAAATAAAATAAATAAGGGCAGAATATCGTTTACCTTGGCATTAGAATATTTGTAGATTTTAATAAGCTTAAGATCGTATACAGGCAGCACTAGTTTTATTTCAATACGTATAAATTTATCCCATATGTCAGAGTAATACATTTTTCTTATTTACCTCAACAAAAATGCTTACGTACATGTACTATGCATTCTCCATGTATATCACATTATTATCAAAACCTGCTCATCCTAGTTATCTTTAAATATTATTTGTGCAACACAGAAGAGCGCCATTTAAGGTCCAGTATACTGTATACAGCTTCACCAAAAAGTAATCCACTGGTAACTACAGCTGAAAGAATAAAATTATAGGAATGCTATTGAGCCGATGTGCTTCTTGTAATTAACATATATTCGAAAAAAGGCATGGTATCAATGACAATGTCATCTTAAACTAAAATGTCAACCAACACTTCTTGCAGTGATCACTATTTACAGAGAGCGATCCCACAAAATGGAATCTGTTGGCTATCAGCGGCGACATGTACTGTAAACATGCTAAAATACTCCATGATCTCCTGATTTAACATTCCCTGTAGGGATGACCTGCAGCCCAATGTTTACACTATAGAAATGGAGATGAAGAAAATTCTTGGTCACAGATTGGTAACAATATGTTAATCTCTGGTTTTATTTTAACTCGTGCCTTGTTATCGTAGCATTTTTAAGTGTTTAAATTGAATAAAGCTGTTTAGCTTTCAATTATTAGTAGATTTTTGTTTTCTTAAAAGCTCTCCGCTGCTACCTTTGGAACTGTGCAACGTTTATGTGGGCTACGTTGAAGACCTCAATTGAATTACTTCAGTGAAATATATTTGAGTGATGGTTCAGTCTGAAAATATATACAGTCCTGTTTCTTAAAAATTACATTATAGTTATGTCGTTACAGTTTCAATTAGTGTAAAAGCCAGAACTCTTTGCGCTGAAATAAATTTAGTTAACCTTGTCCACTAAACAAAATCTAATTCAGATTATTAACTGTTATTACAATCTTTATTAGGCAACGAATGAAGTATTACATTCGTGGAACCGTTTATTTAGTAATCCCAAATGCCAACTTAATGGCATAATAAAGTTATCAGTTGCTTAAACACATTAATATAATAATTTGGTAAACCAATTACATTAGCAAAATGGCACCCAGTAGTTAAATTGTTTATCAAATTGCTGGTTATATTATTTAAGTATTAATACATCGGTACTACAGCAGTAATATTAAAAACAGTAGCATGCAAATGTCAAACAGTAAAAATTTCCTCTGCCTTATCTTACAAACATTTTTGAATACCAGTAGGTATTTACAATAGAGAATCTTACTAACATCTTTGTTGCAATACCATAGTCAAGATTTTGTTTAGATAGGGATTGTTCCTTATTATTTTGTAAAGCGTAGCACGTTTGACAGCACACAATTAAGCTGTTAAATATAAAAATGATAAAATATTCTTTAAAAATGTAGCGATACTTCTGGCAGTTATTTTACATTTTTAATATGTATCAAAATTTGCCAATTTGTCCATTTGTGATTTATCGTACTGGATTGCAGTACATTTTAAGTGGTATTATCTTGAAACCCATTGCTCGAGTTTAAAACAAGTACCCTAATTGATGCTGTATGCAGTCGTATCAATCATTATTAAGTTAAACGCGCGGATATTGCATGTGGGTGGTATGACCTACAAATGCCTTTTGAGATGGGATTTCAGATCATTTTATCCTGTGCCACTTTTTAACAGACAAAAATATTCTAGTGCGAAAGTGCATGTTGTACGTTTGACTCAGCGGCTTATCATTGCATATTCAAAACCGGTACTAAAATCCAATATTATCCTAAGGATGAATGTCACAACAACCATTGTTGGCAATCACTTTCACGAGATTTATCCTCAAAGCAAATTTAATTGGTGCCTGGAATATTTGCTCTCAATCGTGCTGAATGCATGCGGTAGATTAACATTAGTTATCTGTATGACTTTTTGGTGTACCGAGGAGTGTTCGGCCCCCAAATTATTCCTAGAAAGTCAAACATTTCGCGAACGTGTCGATAAGTTGATTTTTGCTAACGTAATTACGGCCGCAAAATTCGTTTTCGTGGCCGTTATTATTTCGCGGTCATTGGTATTAGTAACTGTCGCGAAAACGAATTTTGCGGTCACAAACTTATCAGCATAGTCGCACAAGAAATTCATAATGTGTTTATGATTGTAATAGGCATTGCGATTGCATATTTCGCGACCTAGGGATACAAATAACTATTTATAATATTAAAGAAGCAACACAATTCCATTAAATAACTAAAACAGGACGACACAACAGCAGTGGATAGTACACTGGTTTACCAAATGTTATGGAAACTAACGAAAAGGGATAGCTGTTAGTGTGAAAGATCAATGATAGTAGTGGGCACGATTTTTATAATAAAAAAAAGACTTTTTCAAGTGAAGCTGTTTACATTATGTTTTGCCCTTACTTTAGATAAACCTTTGAATGAAGACAGTTGTCGTTTTCTGATGATCAGATTATAATCAAATTGACTGAAAATGTAGTTCAACACGTAATGTACACAATGTTAAAAATTACACAGCAATCTGATGTGAAAATCGCATGATTGAGTAATACTACTTCAGGTAATATATCTTATTAGATCAAAAATAGTTTCGCTAATAGTATTAGCTTCATCAGTAAAAATTTTGTTACACAGTTAAATGTTGTAAAGTTCCATGGCTAAAATAAGAAAAAAACACATTAGATAAGGGAACACATAAAATTATCCTTTACTTGCATACTTGTTATAATAATGAAATTAGGGTGTATATCACGGCATATTATAGTTATTTGATAATTAAAAACAAGATGTAAAAGGAGTATTTACATATTCCATAATTAAAATTTGATATCTTGGCGGTATGTATGTACATTTTGAAGGCATGCACGTAAATATGAGAATGCAAGGTTATTTCTTATTTATTATCAGAAAAATTGAATTTATCTACAATTTAACAAATGTAAACATCCCTGAAAATGTTAAAAACATTTTAAAATTAGGGCCTAAATTTAACTATTACAATCCAAAAAATTTGTAAATGGCTTTACCCACAGCTTCACTCGTAGACATTGTGACACTAAATAATTTTAAAAATCAAATGAAGTTAGGAGTAAAAATATTTTCACGTTTCAAATAAATTAAATAAATTTTCAAATAAAAAAAAAATACCCGTGGTCGAATTCGAAGAGCATGCTGTCCGCGTATGCAATCTCAACGTTTTATGGGATATTGCAAGGAAACGGGCTATTTCTACCTGAGCTACGGAGCACCGACCGCTCGAATTCCTGTGTTGCAGCTATATTTAGTAACGCACTAATTCGTTGCTCTTTTTTGTATAGTACAACATTTATTCTGTATCTATTGGGTTCTATTTTTGGTAAGAATAAAGCCTGCGCTATGTACAAATTATTACTTGTATTTATTGCTAAGTTAAATCAAAAGTAAGCAAAATTTTATTTTTTTAAGGTGCTCACCCTGTATATGTTTGTCTGAAATTTTCTCGGTTTTATACCAGGTAGATATATAATGTGTATGCAAAATATTGTCTTTCTCCAACATAATAAATAGTTTTTGAGTTATACCGCCAACAGACGGGAGGAATTGAGAAAACCTGTTTTTCGTCATCCAGGGACCCTGAAACGTGAAGATCCGGAGAAATCTCGGAAGGTGATTTTTTACGATTACAATACTTCCTTCGTCTTTTAGAGGAGGGAAGTAAAAACAAGCTTCCAATTAAAAATCAAATATTTAATGTAGAATATGGCATTACTACCTTACCTCCTAATGAACAAAATTTTATATGTGCTAATATCTGCAATATCTGAACTAATTAAAAAAAATAAAAAAGCATAACAATTTAAACTTTCAACAATTACAGTATAACATTTAGTTTACTAAAAAAATAAATGAAACCAAAACATTTTTAAAAAACAATAATGACCTAATAATAACTTCTGCAGACAAAACTCAAAAACAGTAATAATGACAAAAAACGATTACCATAATAAAATGAATGAATCGTTAAGTGATGAAAACACATACAAACAAGAAATTAACCATTCAAAATAAAAATTATAAATTAGTTAAATACTTACTTGAAAACAATTATATTGACTATTCAACTCACCCCCTTCAAGTTAACTATTCACCAATCATAATTTAGTATTTATGTCATTTGCTACCAATCAGCGTAAAATTGTGCAACAATTCCGCTAGCGGAGTTTTAATGACAATTTTTTTCTCTTCCTGTGACATTTATTTAACTTCCTGTAAAATTAATCAAATATGATATTAGAAATGTCAAATTTGACAAACAATTTATTTTACGTCAACAGATTTTTATTTTCAAAGAGGACGTGATATAATTGATTAATTACTAAGAAATGTCAATTTTGTTCGTTGAATAGTCCTTCAAATGCCGCTTGCAGCCGACGAATTGCATGAATTTTTGTCAAAGTGTTTATTCGTGTTTATTGCTTCAAAATTGGTCTCGTGCTGTCGCACTCGACCAATTTATATCGAAGCAATAAACACTCATACACTTTGACAAAAATTTTCGGCAATTCGTCGACCGCTCGCGGTATTGTATATGACTATTCAATTCACCCCCTTCAAGTTAACTATTCACCAATCATAATTTAGTATTTATGTCATTTGCCACCAATCAGCGTAAAATTGTGCAACAATTCCGCTAGCGGAGTTTTAATGGCAATTTTTTTCTCTTCCTGTGACATTTATTTAACTTCCTGTAAAATTAATCAAATATGATATTAGAAATGTCAAATTTGACAAACAATTTATTTTACGTCAACAGATTTTTATTTTCAAAGAGGACGTGATAAAACTGATTAATTACTAAGAAATATCAATTTTGTTCGTTGAATAGTCCTTCAAATGCCGCTTGCAGCCGACGAATTGCATGAATTTTTGTCAAAGTGTTTATTCGTGTTTATTGCTTCAAAATTGGTCTCGTGCTGTCGCACTCGACCAATTTATATCGAAGCAATAAACACTCATACACTTTGACAAAAATTTTCGGCAATTCGTCGACCGCTCGCGGTATTGTATATGACAATTTTATTTTCAATAACCTAATTATAACATAATAGTCTCTCACCAAAAATGTATTGGTCTACCCAAACTACATAAATATAATATTCCCTTAAGACCTATAGTTGCTTCATACATGAGCCCAACTTACAACCTATCGAAATATCTGTCAAAAATATTATCCAATGTTATATCGCTTAACAAATTCAGCATTCAAGACTCTTATTAGAAATTCAAAGAACATATTGCTAATACAAAACTTAAGAAAAATCACAAACTTTTTTCACTTGACATTGTCTTATTATACATCAACATTCCAATTGATCTTCCTTTAGATACAATTAGAAATAGTTGCAAAAAAAAAATTAGAAAAACACACTAGGTAATATTTCCTTAAATGAATTTGTTCAATTGGTTGAGTTTGTTTTCAACACTACAATGCCTGGCAACAGGAGAACCTACTTACTGGCCAACTGATCCCCAGAAAATACCTGATGCCATCGATTTTGCACTCACAAAAGGTATAAATATTAGACAATGCAAGACTCAGACGTCACTGGACTTATCTTCAGATCATTCCGCAGTTATTATAACTACGTACACGCAGATACAACATCAACAAAAACACCCAACGCTTTATTCAAGACATACTGACTGGGACACATTTAGAACACACTTGTAGTACGCTGCAATTAGACCCAAACCTCAACATCCAAAGTAAAAGTTTCCCTCCAGCTCCAAATTGTTCTATACAGTCCACATATTGTTTGGTAAAAAGTTACACCATTTTAAGCGTCGGGTTTGGGGGGGGGGGGAGGGTTGAGAAGTTAGTAAATTAGTAGTTTTTATCAGTTTTTCTTAAATATTTCGAAAACTATGCGGTTTAGCGCGAAAAGTGTTATATACAAAAATAATTTACATTAAATTGCAAACAAAAATGGTCCGGTGCATAATCTTGCTAAAGTGAACGGTGGAGTTGGAGGGAAACTTTTACTTTGGATGTTGAGGTTAAGCCGTTTTTTGGACTAATTACACCGTACTATTGGATGAAATGATTAACCTGAATGTACCGCTGAAGTCAAAAGAAGAGATCGACAATACAGTTTGGGAACTAACTAAAACTATCCAAGAAGCTGCTTGGAAAGCAACTCCCGATGCTCATGCAACACAAATTAAAGATCAAATCGTACTTAGAAGGCAGATGGTTCTTGGTTAAGACGAGAGAAGAACAGTCAGACATACAGCCCATTGATTCTGGTGTTCCTCAGGGCAGCGTGTTGGGCCCAGTACTATATACGCTCTATACAGCCGACATACCAACATCCAACCTAACAACTACGGCCACATTTGCTGATGACACGGCCATACTAGCATCAGACACTGATCCTGCCGTTGCATCTAGGTATCTACAGAACAATCTAACCTTGGTTGAGGACTGGTTAAGGAAATGGAAAATACAAGTAAATAATTCTAAATCAGCACACGTTACGTTTAGCCTAAGAAGAGGCACATGCCCAGCAGTAACACTCAACAATATCATCATCCCGCAAACGGAAGATTTCAAGTACCTGGGTCTGCATCTGGACCGACGGCTTACCTGGCGGAAACACATATTTACCAAAAGGAAGCAGCTCGGAATCAAGTTAAGTCAAATGTACTGGCTGTTAGGCAGAAACTCACAAATGAAGATCGAAAACAAGCTCCTACTATATAAAGCTATAATCAGGCCCATTTGGGCATATGGCGTACAGCTGTGGGGAACTGCCAGCACCTCCAATATTGAGATTCTGCAAAGATTCCAGAATAAAGTGCTCAGATGCATAGTAAACGCACCATGGTACGTGCCTAATCGTGTAATACAAAGTGACGTTAATATTGAAACAGTGAAAGAATTAATCAAAAAGAATTGTGTGAGATATGAAGACAGACTATCTGTGCATCCGAATAATTTAGCAACCCAACTTTTAGACAATAATGAAACCAGAAGGCTTAAACGTTTCAAACCCTCTGACCTGTCCACCAGGTTTGACTAGTTTATTAACATGTACCTACTTAAAGTATAAATGTATATATGTAACCCTACGATTAGCTCATAACTAATTTTATAAGAAAAGAGAATCATCGGTGGATCATTCTCGGCAAGACAGTAGTAGTTTAGTTGGTTAACTATTAATCAAAACATTTACTTATTGTTAAGTTATAACAGATTGTAAATAAACGATGAAACTTAAAAAAAAACACTACATATTTTACATACAATAGAAATATATACACTCAAACATTTGGTTGCGCAATGGGCTCACCCATATCTTCTATTGTAGCTAATCTGGTATTAGAAGATATAGAAACAAATATTCTTAAATAAAACTCCGATTAGTCTCTTTATTTAAGTTATGTGGATGGCATCAAATGGCAACTGACCCCTTAAACAAACAACAATGTCTTCATCTTTTTAATAACGTACACCCTAGACTCAAATTCACACTTGAAAACGAAAACAATAAAGCTTCAATATTTTTTTAGATTTAACATTATTTCAACAAACTAATGGAAACATTTTAACGAATTGGTTCAGTAAAATCATTAAAACTAATAGATACTTAAATTTCAAATCAAATACAACTATTAAAATTAAAAAAAGTGTTATAAACAGTTTAGTTGACAGAGATATAAAATTATCATTTAAACAATTCAACAACAAAAAATTAGAAAACATTACTATATGTGTAACTGTTAATGAATACCCTATTAATTTTATCAAAAAACAAATTAAAAGCCGTATCAATTGAATTAAAAACACAAAAAAATAACCAATCAATAGTACTTCAACCAAATTGTTTTGGCAATGATTTCAATATAACTGACACTCCAACTCAAAATAAATATATATCTATAAATTATATTCCCAAACTCTCTGAAAAGTTAAAAATGAACTGAAAAAATATAATACTAACACTGCTTTTAATAACTACCGGGTGACCATAAATGGTTGTGATTTTTTTCCTAGGTTGGCACTGTCTATGTTGGTGGCACTGTAAGTCTACGTCAAATTCGAGGTTAGTAGGTTAGGTTTATGAGTCAATTTGTGTCAAAACTGATGCAAAATCTAACATGCTAACCTCGAATTTGACATAGACTTACGTGCCGCCAACATAAACAGTGCCAACGTAAGAAAAAATCACAACCATTTATGGTCACCAGGTATAATACTTTAGGAAAAATGTGTTTTACCAATTTAAAAGACAACACAGAAATTAATATGCAATCTAATCTTGTTTATCAAATTAATTGCAACAGTTGTAATTCCATATACATTAGACAAACTAAAAAATTACTGAAAAACAGAATTAATCAACGTATTTATCCCCCACTAACAAAAAAAAACAGCTTTAACAGATCACGCCACTGAAAATTACCACAAATTTAATTTCAAACACCAAAAATCTTACATAAAGAAAATAACTTAAAGAAATCTCTGTGTTTGGAAATGATTGAAATACAACAAACCTTTACTGCTATAAATTATAGAACAGATATAGAAAACCTAAGTTCTATTTATCATAACCTTTTTAAGTAAAAAAAACATTACAAATGAATTATGTTTCTCATAAATTTATGTCTCTGCAAATCAAATTCAAACTCTGTCTGATTTTGAGAATTCACATTTTAACTTAATACAACCCTGCATATTAAATACTGATTCCAATTTTACACTCTGCGCCTTACTGATAATAAATAAGAAACAACCTTGCATTCCCATATTTACCTGCATGCCTTCAAAATGTACATACCGCCAAGATATTAAATTTTGATTATGGCATCTGTAAATATTCCTTTTACATCCTGTATTTAATTATCAAATATGAAAATAATATGACGTAATATATTACCCAAATTTCATTATATCACAAGTAAGTATGCAACTAAGGATAATTTTATGTGCTCACTTATCTAATGTGTTTTTTCCTATTTCAGCCATATAACTTTATAACTTTTAACAATGTAACAAAATCTTTACTGATTAAGCTAATACTATTAACGAAATGTTTAATTAATTATTAAATTATATATTGCGACTAAATAATTTTTTATTCATACTACAAAAAAATAGTGCTGTTGTTATAATGTTATCCAACAATTTTGACACAACTATCTCCTTAAACAAATAAACTGATTTTAAATATTCTGACTCTTTGACATCGGCATCAGCACAAGATCCGGAATGAGAAAATAGTGTGTCGAAACATTTAAAGGTTGCTAAGAGGAAAAGCGAAAAAAGAACAGAAGTTAAATTATGATCACGACCCTCCTTCATCTTTTATGGCAACAAGGCTTGGACGACGACAAAGAAGAACCAACAATGAATACACAAATAAAATTTAAAAAAAAAAATCTTTGTGTTACCTTTATAAATTCTCTATTTCTTAATAATTGTTCAATATAATATAATATAATATGTTAAGTTGAGGCTGGTTTTCATATGTTAACTTAATTAAACCCGGGGAATTGGCTCGTCTGTGAATGTATCGAGTCGCTGGCAGATGTGAATAAGAAAAAAGCCGTGAAGCTTCAGGTGGTGCCGTTGCAGTCAACTGCTATCGGCTGGTAATTCTGAGTTCGTTGCGGTTCTTGATTTCCAGACTGCCTAACCCAGCGGGGGAATTGGTAGTAACCCTGGACATCTGATTCGGCGTTGATGTGATGAACGAATACGGATGCACCTAAAATGAGCATTATTTTATTACATGCAAATTAAAAAATACGAAGAGATAAAACTTAAATTACACGATTAAATAGATTATAATTAGTTGCTTTATTCAGTATTAATCGCAAGTGAGGTTATTTCAAAGCATAAAAACAGTTTTACTAAAAATAATGTGAAAATATAATTTAACCAAGTTTTCATTGGATCTAATGGTAATTTAATAAAATTATTAGGTACTTGACCCAAGTGTTACAACCATATATATGTATTACTTCTATATTGCTAGTAGGGTCTGGGAACGGGTGAAAACACTACGGCGCCGACATAGTCTCACTCTGAGTACTACGCGTCTCGTGCGCATGCCTGAGAATTGGAAGCCGCCTTTAGAAACGAATTTTAAACTTGAACATCAGGTTCACTTCCCCCACCGCGCGGACGACGCTTGCGCACAGCTCACCTAGTACGTAGAAGAGTTGGTTGTCTGTCTCACTTACGCTGTGACCTCTCCACTTACAGGCAGTGATGTAAAATTGTAATTTACCCTGTAAATTCTAAAATTGTTTACCGTAATCTATAGTAATTTACCATTTTTATGATTACCGAAAATTACGTCATAAATTACCGGTAAATTACCGAGAAATTACGGGTAGGTAAATAATTACGAACATCATATTCAACTTTCCTTGAAATCAGAAACAAAATCGCTTGCTGGGTTGGCGGCGATGGCGCTTATATTTTAGATTAGACAAAACAATATTGTCCTTGGCAAATCTGCAGTGCAAAAATTGCAATCATATCTTATTTTATTTTTTAATTGTGCTGAGATTTGAGTTTATTAATTACGCACGTTTAGGTTCCAGTCACTCAAGTCTCACGGGTGTGTGTGTACTAATAGTCCATTTACTAAAGGAAAAAAGTTCTAACTTCGTTGGCTCAAAACCGATTTTCAATTTTTTTTTATTATTTCGAAAACAGTTTATAGAAAAGTTCTCCATAGATGAGAAAGGTGTGCTTTTTATTTTTTTATTTGTTATTAACAAATAAGTGTTTTTTAATACATTCTTAATTTAAAAAGATTATAACTTCTTTATTTATTTAAACCATTGCTTGACAATTGGTAACACAAGGTTTTTGGATTGACACATTACGAATCTGGTCTCAAAATTGGTCTAAAAATAAAAATGGCGTCTACAAAATGGCGTCGAAGGTCTACTTTTTTATTTATTTTTTTTTAATTTTATTAGATGTCTAGGGGTTTTTGGGGTTGCTGATTACGAATTTGACATTAAAACTCAACTGATATAAAAAATGGCTGATCCAAGATGGCGAAAAAGCTTTTTTTTAATTCGGACTTTATGTCTTACCTATAGAGGGTTTCTTGGGTCGCTGATCTCAAATTTTATGTTAAAATTTATCAAAAATGAAAAATAACGTCTTCAAAGCGTCTAGGGGTTTTGGAAACAGTAATAAATTATAAATATAGCATTAAAAGGTTAATTTTTGTTCTGTACGATTATTATTATTATTTAATAAACATTATACACAAATAAAATTCTAAATTGTTAAATTAACTCAAATTTAAATAGATTAAATACATTTAAATATAACATACGAATGCATATAAATTCCAACGCCTAAAAATGTGTTTTCTACAAACTCTTTGTACAATTTCCAAAAGATATTACTGAATTAAAAGTTTTTCTGCTTGTGACCGACAGAAGAATGTTATTACATAAAAACAAATGGCAACTTGTTCAACAGTATGGTGCAAGTTTAGATATATTAATTTTATTGTACGTAATTATAGAAAAAGCAATTATTTTTGTCGATTATCAGAAACATAGAATAAAATCTGCTGAAAGAGACAGACGTCTAAAAACCAGATATTCGATTTGAAAGAGACAGTTTTTTAAAGTTGTATCAAGAAAATGTTCTGGAAACTGTCTTTCATATCGTTTTATTGATTTTTTAAAAGAAACTTTAGGTGCAAATAATATCCCTGCTCTCAAGCTGAAAGTGATGCTGATTGGTTAATAGTTACAACAGCTCTCAATGCATCAAATGAAAACATAGTTACAGTATCAAAGGATATAGACGTATTACTTATATTAACAGCTTTAGTTTCTCCTGATAAAGATATACATATATTTTTTAAAACCTGCCAAAAATAAAGAAAATATTTTCTTCTAAAGGCCTGCAATTTGCGCATCCCAATTGTAGTGAGCATGTACTTTCTGTGCATGCTTTAACTGGATGTGACACAACTTCAGCATGTTTTAACAGAGGAAAGTATCTTCTTCTTCTTCTTCTTGTTCAGGTGCTTATCCGATTTCGTATGTTTGCGTTCAACACGGCTATCTTCACTTTATTGGTTGCAATTCTAGATAACTCGTTGGATGATTTCCCATACCACGCCCTTATGTTTTGCAACCAAGGTAAAATTCTTCTGCGTTCTCTTCCACGTTTGCCATATATCTTGCCTTGTACAATAGATTGTAGTAGGACGCACTTATTCTCATTTCTCATTATATGTCCGAGGTATTGGAGTTTGCGTACCTTGATGTTGTCCATGATCTCTTTACTTTTTTTTTCAATCTCACCAGAATGTTAATATTTATTACAAAATCTTTCCATAATATCCACAATATTTTTCGGTATAACCACATTTCAAAGGCTTCGATTTTTTTTGTGATTGTTTTGTTAAGTGTCCAGGACTCGACCCCATAGAGCAAGATAGGAAAAATGTAGCATCTTAGCATGCGAGTTTTGGTGTCAAGGTGCAGATCATGGCTTTTGAATATAGTTTAATATATTGAAGCTATATAAGGATGAGGAAGACGAATGGAACCGGCACCTTATTAAAGATCCATATGCAAGTCCTAGTAAATGAAGCAATGGCTATGTTTACGAAGGAATAAATTTGCCAAAATATTTGAAAATAGCAGTGGTTTACAAGAGACTGCAAAAATTTATATTAAAAAATGCTGGTATAAAATGTATGCTTGGAATGTATGGTGCGAAGAAAAGTAACTGCTTAAACTCTTACAGGAATGTTTAATTGATTGAACGTTTTTTATTATTCATATACCGCTAGGTAAATGAGGTTACATACAATACAATACATATATTTTTAAATAAAAACATTCTGAAATTTAGGTTTGACTTTTTTATTAAGGCGTCTACTAAATAAAGTAGCGTTAATTTAGCATCATTGTGCCCTACAATGGATTCAGCAGAACAACATTTAAAGCGCGTGTATTTGCAAACACAGTTGTGGCTGGGAAACCAAGATATTTCAACGGAAGATTGGGGTTGGAAATATGATACAGAAAAGTGTTTTCCAATTCTAATCACACAAAAACCAGCTCCACAAAACATCTTAAAAATGATTTTTTTGCAACTACAGCTAACTAATTTTGTCCTTGTTTTTAAATGTATCTTGTGTTAACTTTAATAAATCAATTAAAATATAAAATCTTTAATACTCATTTAACTCTTCTATCATTTGTTTCCACCATTTTCAGACACCGTTTTTCATTTTTGATAAATTTCAACATAAAATTTAGGATGAGCGACCCAAGAAACCCCTAGGTATAATAGGTATCAGGAATTTAAAAAACTGACCCCTTTCCGCCATTTTGGATCAGCCATTTTTTATTTTAGTTGAGTTTTAATGTCAAATTCGTAATTAGCGACGCCACCACCCCCCAGACATCTAATAAAAATAAAAATAAATTAAATAAAAAATTAGACCTTCGACGCCATTTTGTTTTTAGACCCAGTTGGAGGCCAGATTCGTAATCTGCGAATCCAAAAATCTTATGTTGTCAAATTTCAGGAAATTGTTTAAATAAATAAAATAGTTACACATTTTTTAATTAAGGGTATATTAAAAAACACTTATTTGTCAATAACAATTGATAAAATCAAAAGCACACTTTCTCACCTATGGGGAACTTTTCTATAAACTTTTTCCGAAATAATTAAAAAAAATGTTCAAAATCGGTTTTGAGTCAACGAAGTTAGAACTTTGGTGAATTTTTAGCGTTTAGAAAATGGACTATAACATGATTGTGTTCTGTTCGTTGGTAGCAGTAGATTGCTGAACCCGGTTTTATTTTTATTAAAATGTAAGTATTACCTGCATAATTTTTCATAGTTTTCTGATATTTATGGTATTGACCGACTATCATTACCGTTGAGGTTTATTAACTTGTATTCTAGATAAATAATGGGTAGGAAAGATAATATAAAAAAAATGTACTGCAAGCTTTTGTTGAAGCAAAAACTGTTAATTCAAAAAAATTACCAGTGCAAGTTTTGTGGTCAAAATTATGCAATGAATGTGACAAGGATTCAACGCATTTAATTCAAAAATGCATTCGTTGCCCCAAAAATTTAAGACATTCCCTACAAAATGAATCCAAGGCAAATAACCCCAAAATTCATAAAGGTAGGTCCTACGATTTGTTTATGGTTATTTGTTATTTTTTTTAAATTAATTTATATTCAGACATACCAGACAGAGAGTAATAGTGACTCAGATTCGGTAAATCAGAATAGAAACAGTACGACTAGAATATCAATTGCATCATCTTCATCTACGTTCGAAGCTAAATCTTCTGCGTCGGTGAGACATCGTATACCTAGACCCTCATCCAGTGCTTGTGCCAGTACTGCTACTGCTAGTACCAGTGCTTCAAGTTTAGAATCTTTTGTTGATTTTATGGATAAAACGGAAGAGGTAAATAACGTAGTAACGAATTTCCGGTAAAAAAAGATAATTATTTTTGTAGGATTCAGTTTGGGAACTTTTATCAAGAGCTTGTTATGCGACCAACACACCTCTGAGTTTTACCGAAAATATTCATTGGAAAAATGTTTTTAAGAAGATTAGACCATCACTTAAACTACCCACTAGACATCAACTTTCAAATGCTTTGCTTGTTAAGGAATACGATAAAATTAAGAAAATGGTTAACGAAAAAATAAGGGAGGCTAAAACGGTTGGATTGCAAATCGATGGCTGGAGCAACATAAGAAATGAATCTATCATCAATGTTATTGTTACAACTCCGGATCCAGTCTTATTTAAAACTATAGATTGCAAAAGTAGACGACATGACGCAAATTATTTGACTGAGTTAATGTGCGAAATTATTGAGGAAATCGGTGTTAATAAGATAATGAGTATTTGCACAGATAACGCAAGTAATTTGCGAGTAATATGGAATCTTTTGCAAGAAAATTATCCTAGCCCTACAAGCATGTTTTCATGTTACGGCTGCTGTGTCCATATTTTAAATCTATTAGTTCATGATATTTTAAAAATTGAACATTTTCGTACAATTACATTAGACTCTAAAGCAATCGTGAAAAGTATAAAAAAATCTCACACACTAAATGCTACATTTAAGCATATTCTAGAAGATAAAATTAAAAATAAGGGTTCTATTGAATCTTTAAAACTGCCAGGAGAAACTAGATGGGGTTCAATTTGCATGTGCTTAGAAAGTTTACGGGTTAATAAACAAATATTACAAGAATTAGCAATTTCAACGAACATACAAAATATTTTGGATAAAAAGATTAACAGCAGGATATTAAACGACAAATTTTGGGATAAAATTGATACTCTTTATAATTTACTAAAACCTATTGTTGACTACATTATAAATGTACAAACAACCAAATCATATATTTCACAAATTGTCGAAGTGTTTCACAATTTAGAAAGTACATTAATGGAAAATAGTACCTTGGAGGAAATGAATAATATTAGTGATCTTTTGCAAAAAAAGAAGAGTTATGGCATTAAGACCTGTTCATTTGGCAGCTAACTTGCTGGATCCCTATTTTATTGGAAAAAACTTGAGCAATGATGAATATATTAAAGCTTTAACTTACACTACCAAAGTATCATCATTTATGTTGCAGGATAATCATTTGGGGACTATTATGAGTGAAATTGCACTATATAAAGCCCAAGATGGACTTTTTGCTAAAGAATTTGTATGGAGAAGCCTAGATGAAAGAAAATTGCCTGCTGTAATATGGTGGAAATCACTGTGTTTAACAACAAAGTTAAGTAAAGTAGCTTCGGAAATGTTAAACTGTCCCCCCACTTCAGCAGCCACGGAACGATCATTTACTACATTCGGGAATACACACACAAAAAAACGTAACAGATTGACTAATGATAGGGCTGGAAAATTGGTTTATATACAGAATAATTTAAACCTTTTCGAAAATAAAATTCTAAAGAGAAAGAGAGTCGGAAGTTTTCACTTCATCAGAAGAATCATCAGATTATTCGGATTCGGATATGAACATACTAGAACCAGAACCAGAAGCAGAAGAGCATTAACAATTATTAAGTATTTGTTTTTTATTATGAAAGTATAGTGTACGTGTTTAATTTAGTTTTAGCATTTACCTTGTCTTGTATTGTGCGGTTGTGCCTACATTCTACATAATATAAACGTATAAAAATAATTATTGTTTAATATGTATTGTTTTATTTTAAATACAATCACGATGAAATAGTATGTATTGTACTTCTTAAGTAATAATGGTATAATCATTTCTCAATTTTCTATTAATGTTGTAAATATAAATTACTAGGTAATTTACTAAAAACTGGAAATTACCTAGTAATTTACCAAGTACATAAATTACCAGGTAATTTACAAAAAAATATATATTACCAGAGAATCTATTCCGGTAAAAAAAAACGGTAAATTACCTTGGTAAATTACCAAAAAAATATATTACGGTAATTTTACATCACTGCTTACAGGCGCTAGCAATATAGAAGTAATACTTCTTCTTCATGTGTCTTGTCCGATTATCAGACGTTGACTATCACCATGTCGACAATTTCTTTATATCGATATCGATCCCGTGCAGCATGGAATAATTGTTCGGCTGTTAGACCTGTCCATTGGCGCAGGTTTCTCAGCCACGACATTTTCTTTCTGCCTATCCACTTCTTTCCTTCGATTTTCCCATTTAGTGTTAAACGTAGAAGTTCGTATTTTGGTCCTCTCATTATATGCCCAATATATTCTAGTTTTCTTTGTTTTATTATAGTTAAAAGTTCTTTTTCCTTCTTCATCATGTTTAACACTTGTTCGTTTGTCTTTCTTTGGGTCCAGGGAATTTTGAGGATTCTACGGTAGCACCACAACTCAAATGCCTCAATGCGGTTCATAGTAACGATTTTTAGTGTCCAGGTTTCACATCCGTACAGAAGCACAGACCAGACATAGCATTTGAGGAATTTAGTTCTAATGGACAGTTTAAGATGTTTATTACTTAATATTGTTCTGAACTTCAGAAAAGAATTCCTAGCTAGCTGAATGCGATATATTATTTCTTCATCTGGGTCCAAATTTTTGTTGATCCAGCTACCTAAAAATTTAAAATGATCGACTTCAGAGATATTTACTCCATTAAGTTGTAAATTCAGTGGGCCTACATCAAGTTTGCTAGTCACTAACAGTTTGGTTTTCTTAACATTTATGGTTAATCTCATTTGTATGCTTTGTTCATTTACTTTGTCTAACATCATCTGAAGGTCTTCGATGCTTTCAGCCAATATCGCCGTGTCATCAGCATATCTTTTTCTTCTCCTAGAGCTTTTTTAAAAATCACCTTTGAATAGATATTAAAGAAGCAGGGTGATAGAACGCAACCCTGTCTCACTCCTCGTCTAATAGGGATTTCGTCTGTTGCCTGGTCACCGTCAATTTTCACTGTTGCATATTGATTCCAATATAAAGTCCTCAGTACGGCAATATCTTTGTCATCTAAACCAATATGTTGTAACATCTCAATTAATTTCATATGCTGTACACGGTCGAATGCCTTTTCGTAGTCGACAAAGCATATATATATATATATATATATATATTGGTTTACGTACTTCCCAACACCGTTGTGTAATAAAGTCTGCATACAGAATAAAGCTTCCCTTGTTCCAAAGCCTCTTCTAAACCCCATTTGTTCATTGGTTATAAATTCCTCACACTTAGTATAAATTCTGTTTTGTATCACTCTACGCAGGAGTTTGAGAATGTGGCTCATTAAACTTATCAGTCTGAAATCAGCACATGCTCTGGCATTATTTTTCTTCGGTATCGGTATAAATGTTGATCGAAGTAATACATATATGGTTAAAACCCAACCCTGATTTGAGTTGTTCATGCTCCACAGAGCTAGGCAATTGAAATAAAAATATAACGACAGAATACTTGGATGTTCAATTAACTTCGTACGTAATATTTATACAAGCAATTTTTGAGCAGCTACAAGAATAGAAATTAACATACAAAATAATAATATATCCATTCATTGCAATACGTTCTGTACGTTGGTTCATTGATTCTATTTCTAAGCCATATCTTTCTTCTAGTTGCTATTTTTCTATATCTTATTATTCCGTTTGCGCTGTAAGATTCCTGAGTTTTATCTAAATTTTGAGGGAAGTTATTGCTTTTGATTTGGATTTCCATTGCCACAGGGTTATGATCTGAAGCTATGTTTGCTCCCGGATATGTTTTAACACAAGTGACACCAGTTCTATATTTCTGTTTAATGAGAACGGAGATTGTGTTGAGTACATATTATTGTCTGTTACCTAGACCATATGGCCATACAAAGAGTTACCTTCTCTACAGCCTGGTTTTACATTGAAGACACGGAGATTGTGTTGAGTACATATTATTGTCTGTTACCTAGACCATATGGCCATACAAAGAGTTACCTTCTCTACAGCCTGGTTTTACATTGAAGACACGCAAGACAATTAACAAATTAACATACTAACCAGGAACACCTGAAGACGAGAGTAAATCAAAACTCCCGAAACGTTGTGTGATTTACACCCTAGACAGTGGAAAAAGTCCGAAAAACATATCATAATAGACCACTGCCAAAAAATGACATTCAGAGAACAATGGAGTGCGTTATGCCATTTTGACAACATAAAACTAACACTAAAGTTGACAACGATCTGGAAAAAGAGGTAGGCTATGGTGCGAGTATAATTTATAACAAAATATAATAAAAAAATAAAATCAATGTTGATGATTTCAGCAGTTAACAGTGAAGATGTAAGAAATACTAAATCAGAAGACAGCAGCAGGGTGGTGCCGAATATCAATACTTAAGACAACGGTCATGGTAATTAGCAGAAATAATATAAACGTAACCATTACTTGCTGTAACCATACCAACAAACAGACAAGAAAATGAAGCTAATACCTTGGAAGAATAAATGATGATCGAATAGACCTTAAAAACGAAATTAGAAGACGAATGGAAACAGCAAAAGCTGCATTTATCAAATACAAGAAAAGGCTTTGTAATCGTATGATTAAAATAATTTTAAGAGTGCAAATTTTAAAATGTCACATATGACATAATATGATAGAACCATTTTTGTGGCTATGGGATACAGACGTTTCGAAAAAATGTGTTTAGAAGCTTGCTACTCTTCTAGTTCTGGACATGCGTACACAAGAACGTTAAGAATTGGGTGAACGCAACGAGTCGCTAAAACTGTGATTCGAAACAGCACATTATCTTACTTAGGCGACATCATGTGCCAGAAAATATGCAATATAAGAAGTTGTTGTGAAAACACCTGTTCTTCCACTCAACCCATCCAAATAATCGTTACTGCAACCATATTTAATTGAATTAGGCGGTTAGTAGACATTACAACTGTTTGTAAGTCATTTGTGGTTGACAAAATTACATTCAGAACTAATAGGTAATTTTAATACATTTCTTAAGTAAACAGATACTCTTAGGCACTGCTTTGATGTTCAAAGAGATACTTCGACAAACGTCGTTTAAAAGAAGAAATTGGAAGGTTTCTTATGCGAGATGGCAAGGAGTTATAAGTATTTGTTGCGGTATATGTAAAAGAGCGTTCAAAAAGTGCAGATTTGTGAATTGGTATACTTAAGAGCCCTTTGTTCCTAATGTTGATATTGTGAACATCTGTTCTAAATCTAAGCCTATCAAAAAGATAAGTTGGCGTTTTAGACAAAAGCAATTTATGAATAAAGCATGCGAAGTGCATAAAACGACGATTTCTCGTGTACAACCATTTAACGTCTCTTATGTACCACTAACAGAGAGAGCTTCTTCAAAGTACTCCTCATGGCTTCATCCCTCAGCCGCTTGCATCCTCTGCTGGATATAGGCATCCTCTAGATTTTCCACGGTTTTACGCCATGTGCTTTATTGTTTATCCAGTTGCCTGGTATTCTTCGGATATCATTACACCATCTAGTTGGTGGTCTGCCTCTACTTCTTTTGATCTCTATTCTATAAGTTTTTTGGTCCACCTATTATCGGTCATTCGGACTTTCATAATACGTTGGATGAGATCAGTTACTTTCGTTCTCTGTCTTTTTATCTTGTTCGATATCCTATCTCTTCTGGTTATTTCCAGCATCGCCATTTCCGTCGCCCTCTGGGTCACCTTCATTTTAATTATAGATCGCTTTGTTAAAGTGAGAGTTTCAGCACCGTATGTAATCACGAGAACGATACATTGCTCATAGACTCTTTTCTTTAGACACATCCTTTGAGGATGTCACGCATCTGGCCAGTTGCTATTCATCCCAAACTTATTCGGCGGTGAATTTCGTATGTTTGATTATTATCTTCGCCAATTCTTATTGCATGACCAAGGTATTTGTAATTATGAAATTGTTCTACCTCATTTTGATCCATGTTCATAACGTTACTGGGAACTAGATTCGTCATGAACTTGGTTTTGAGAAATTTCACATTATTTCTTCAAAATCGTAAAAGCTATCATCAGTTTGATGTTGGATATCAATTGCCGTGAGTTGAGCATGTTCTATTGTGAACTGCAAATCTTGGTCTCAGAATCATAACCGTATACCCAAGATTTTGGCCTATTATAACACTTTTCAAAAAGCTAGAATCTCAAGCCAAACGGTCACTCATTTCCAACTTTTACACTCGCTCCTATCATGCTTAAATCTCTTATTTTCGAACGCAAAATCAGCATTTCGTATTCCACATACGCAAATAACTATTTTCGAAAACTGTCAAAAAAATGTATTCATTTATTCATTCCGTTTTCAATGGGGCGAAGTGATTCATTTTCATAAACAACACTTATTTATTTTTTTTAAATTTTATTTTGGTACTCAGCCAACAGTCGTTAGACTAATTATAGGCGTCGCTGTACATTTTAACATACGTTCTAAAATGTACGCGTACTGCGTTTCCAGGAGACTTTTGAATCAATTTATTGAATGAAATGGATCAATATATTTACCAATTTATTGTAGCTTGTCTTTGAACCCAGTTTGTTGTTGTTACGATACTTTTATAGATCAGCAATATGTGTTTTACGATTTTGTATCTATCCTGATGTGGAAATAAAGAATGTTACAAATAAGAGTACATTTTCACATTTAAAATTGTAATATTTTATTGTACCACTATAAAAAAAAATAAACACGAATATCGACTCTACTACGAAATATGAAAAAATACAAAACAATATAGATAAAAGTCACTAAACAATGAAATTACACCGCATTTTTTATGGTGGAACCGGAAAAAGCAATTTACAATGTATAGTAAATAGTACTTAAAAATTTCCAGCGACGACTTGAGTCATCAAGCAACCTCGAAGTCACCTTCTACTCAGTAACAATAATTGACAACATGAATGGAGTAATCAGAATTTTCATTTGTCTCAATTGGAATAAACACCACCTCAACTTATTAAACTTAATGTAAATGAAATATATAATTCTGATCGTGTAGGGAAAACAATCCTGGAAAATAAATATGGAAAAGGGCCTTGATCAGGACATCTTGATGAAAGCTTTGAAAGTAATTGGAAATCAGTGCGCTGCCATTTTCCAGGTTCGCATACAGAGGATGCTCTGCACTGGTTGCTTTGAAGTCTTCTTGATTTAGCCAAGCGTTTTCTTGGTGGAGCTTCACATGGACCTTTAAGTTGCAGGCCAAAGCAAATCTTTTCCCACATATGACGCATGCGTGTGGCTTTTCGCCTACAATGAATGCAATTAGCGGGCCCTATGATATAATTTAAGTTCGTAATTATACTTACCGGTGTGAATGACCAGGTGATTTTTTAAGTTGGTGGCTTTACTAAATCCCCTGTAACAAATATGACATCGGAATGGCCAAAATCCGTTGTGAATATACATGTGGGATTTTAGATCACCCGGAGTAGGAAAAGATTTGGGACACAAAGTACATTTGTGCGGTTTTACCTGCAAGGAAAACATTAAGTAAGAACTGACTATTAACATAAATAATTGCTAAAATTAGGATCTATTACTACATCTAAGCTTATATTGCACTTTATTGTGGCATTTGTTCCGCAAAGAGTTTATCCCAGTATAAAAGCAATTCCTTGTTAGTCTCAAAATAGTCCTCAATAACATTTCTGAACCGATGGAAGTCTGTGACGACGCTACATCCAACTCGAAAGTGACATTCTTGGAGAATTGCTTTGAATTTGGTGGGATTCTAATGTTATAGCGATTGTGGACGCTTTTATACGACAATCCTCAAGACCCATGGCCTCCGAAGAGACCATTTTGACCAACATTTTATTGTGAAGTACGACGGAGTGTCGTCTCCATACATTGTAGTTATTCGTTCTCGGATCATTTTTGCTTTGTAGAATTTTTTGTGAGAAATTTGATTACCCCTCTATCTTTCAATTTCACAAGACTTATTTTTAAACTCAAAATACTCCAGAACATAAATAATGGAACAAAACTCTACCAAATTTGGCACTATGGAACTATGAGAGACCTTGTCACTATTTAACATTAAACGCTAAACTACATCAATGGCTGCTGTCATAGCTAGGTATATAATCTTTTTAGTTTCTCTCATACCAAACCGAGTTCTGTGAACTAGTGGTTACCACGTCTGCTTAGCATTGAGGAGGTCGTGGGTTCGATTCCCGTGGCAGTCTGCTCTGATGCAGGTTTTCAGGTGGTTTTCCCGAGTCAATAGTACCTTCTCTGAGGTGAATGCCGGTGCAGTACTTTTCCACATTTCCTCGCTTCTCTTACATTCTCCACCCCTCCTCTCTCTCACCCATCTTATAGTTCCCGTTCTTGGCCGAAGAAGGACGCTGGGGCTGTATTTCTCCACCTTTCCTGGCCTTTCTTTCATTCTCCACCCCTCCTATAACTCCCGTTCTTAGCTGAAGAGGAACGCAAGGTCCCTATAGCAGCCCGTCCCCATTTGGGAGAATTGAAATGAGCCTGAACCTGTTTTTACCTCGTACCAAAGTGAAATTGAAATTAGATTTAAAAAATGCTATCGAGGGGCACTATCGAGAATTGCTTATTTTGAAAGATAAAATATCAATTAATTTTTTTTGTAGTAACCGAAAGAAATATATTTACTTAAAGCCCAAAAAAGTAACATGCTATAGAGAATATGCAAAAAATATTAGACTAAATTTAATATTAATCTCACTTTTATTAAACTATTAGAGCAATTTCTGAAGTGTAGTTTAATTAAGATTTATTAAAAAATCCATACGGCTTGGTGTTAGACCTTTATGCACTTTCTATTTAAAAATATAAAATAAATGAAAATATTCTTATATTTTGAAGGAATATTATTCATGCGAAACATAGTCTAATACCCTTTGTGTTACATGTAGAAATTTAGAATTTTTGCGTGATGATTACTTTATTTTGAAATAACTCTTGTGTTTCAAAAACGGCTCTAATTTTTTTTCAAACTTTGCATTTTTATTACATTTTTAATGTGTATTGATGTAAGATGGGTGATTTTCCAGTTGAATACCTCTAAAATTCAACTGGAAAATCACCCATCTCAATCAAAACACAATAGATAATTGTTGCAAATAAGACATGGGTTTACTAACATTGCTTGCTTCTTGTAGCATCCTACATCACACTCTTAAGTTTGGACCATACCTTTTGAATCGCCGTGTATGTAGTAAGTATTACATTTATACATACAGACTGCGCGAGGGAAACACTTTAAAAAATAGAGGTTCAAGGTAATTTCAATTCTCCCATCTGTGGACGGGCTGTTATAGGGACCTTGCGTTCCTCTTCAGCTAAGAACGGGAGTTATAGGAGGGGTGGAGAATGAAAGAAAGGCCAGGAAAGGTGGAGAAATACAGCCCCAGAATTTGCCTCAGAGAAGGTACTCTGTTGACTCAGGAAAACCACCTAAAAACCTGAATCAGAGTAGACGGTCGCGGGAATCGAACCCATGACCTCCAGAATGCTAAGTAAACGTGCTAACCATTAAACTATAGAGCTCGGTACACTTTAAACGCTAACAGCTACGCGGTCTGATATTTCGAAATTGTTACGTCAGTGAACGGGTTGAAAGTATTCAAGCCATACGATTTGGAGATACGAGACTGCGGACAGTTGTAAAAATGCAACGCAAGACTTGCCCAAAAGCTGACTATTGAATGACCGAATGCCAATGACGATAAAGCTAGCGCTTGCTCCTCTGGTGGTTATAAGTTATGCACATTAAAGATTGTTTATAGTCTGCCGGCTGCCGATAGATTCCTCTGTCTCATTGGTAGTACTCATACTCAGTCGCGGATGTAAATTGTCCCTCCGCGACACAAATTACTCAGTTATGACATTAAATGCTTAGCTGGGCATAGCGTAACGTTTTAATTCAGACACTTGCTGGCATAACTGCAAATCTGTTGGAATTGGGAATCCAATCCTGCTTTGTATACATTTCACAGACCATTTGCATTCGTTTAACATGGGGGTTTCTCCGCTACAATAATAATAGACCTAAAGAATCGGCCAAAGAACAATTATATCAGATATGAAAATCTTCCAGGAGCTATGTTGTTTTCGTGTCAATACATGACAGTTGTGGCAAATAATGAAACAGCATTGAGAAACGAATGTGATTTGAAAATGTCAATACGCTCAGTAATTGAATCTCTATTCAATTTTGAAAAACAGAAAAACTGAATTACCACCGCACTTAAAAATTTAAGTACCTAACTAGATGTATTATGTTGACCACCTAACAAAAAGTGAGTTTGAAATGTGTTTAGCCCATTCTTGAAAAGAATTAAAATACAATCGAATTAGATGAATAAAGTTTTACGATGTATAGGCAGGGTTTTCTTGCTTTTATTATTTTCATAGTCAATTATTTTTTCGTCAATCGTACTAGAACTGACACATTATTGACAACATTGTGTTGAGCAAAGTCAAACATTCCATTACATCAGCCGTTGCTAGGTAATTTACAATAAAACTGCGCAGGAGTAATATTCCCGGCCTAGGCAGGGAATATTCCAGTACTACCGGGTGGCCATAAATATCTGATATCACATTACCTTTGGAATCAACACTGCTTTATTAAAGTCATGAATCCAACTAAACTAAATGTCATTAATGTCATCACAACTGAAATTCCTATCTGTCAAAAATTATTACAGATTGCAATAAGTAATGGAGTTAGAACAGGAGATTTTTATAATCGAGTCGTAGGCTAAACTGCAGAATCTGGGACACATTCCCCTCCTCTTATTGCATTTTATTACATTACATAGGTACCAATACTTATCGTAATTGAAATATAATGCTAACCAACATTTATGAGTAGCTAATTCCATGGCTACCGGGATCTCAGATATTTATGGCCACCCGGTATTTCCTATTTTTTTTAATTACTCGTATCGATCGGCAGAAAAATAGTATGTGTATCTTGGACAAAAAGCAACATTCCCAGATTGCTGTGTTGTGTTACGCTTTTCGTCCTAGATACACAATGTACTATTGCGTAAGGAATATTTCTTTCAAATATGACTTTTGTTATTTTATTTTTCATTGTTGTCTCGGATACTAGGGGTTAAATAGTACAATTAAAGATACATTATAGTCTAACAATATGTAAACGTAAGAGGTTAAATACCACTGATTTAAATAAATACTAAATGTATTTCAGTTACAACTACATAAAAAACATATTGAATAATTTCCATATTTAGAATACTATAAAATGTGATAACACACAATAACATACATTTTCTCAAAAGTTTCATCTATGCTTCAAGCGCTCGTGCTGTATCCCATAATATTTATTAAAAACGTCCAAAAAGAAATGATCAGGCGATTTTTTTCAAAATTGTATAATAATATTAAAATTTATCATTTTCTAGTTTCCTTTCCTGCCATGGTGTGTAGAACAATGTTTGCACAATTATCTGCACGTCTACGTCTGACTGAAAGTAGCCATTCTTTAGTGTTTTCTTCAATGATCCAAAAAAATGCACATAACCTGGCGCAGAACTCGCACTTACTCTAACAGTTTCTGAAATGTCCCTAATGGTCTATACGGGGTGTTTTTAAAACATGGCGCAAAGTTTAAGAAGGTTATAGGGGACGTTTAAACATAAAATTTGTTCATATAAACTTTTTATTTTAACTCCCTCCAGCTTAGTTACACCCTCTTATAAAGAGAGTTTATAAGTAGATTTTTGTCACTCTATCAATAGTAGATTTACATGCATTTAACTAATTATAATAAAGTGAATTGCACCCAATCTGTTCGATACATTTCCTTGTGCAATTTCCAAAGGGAATGTTAGATATCTACCAATTTGTAACGGCATTTGTTTTATAAGTCTCACCTATATCAATAAAAATATTAAAAGTACACTAGCTTTTAGCCCGCCGGCGCCGCATAGGTGGCCTTTTTTCATTTTTAAAGCTGAATGTAATGCAGCAGTGACAAGAAACAAAACTTACATTTTTAAAAACTGTTAGAGTGGGTCCACTGGCTGCACATATTACACATGCATTCACTGCTTTCGGCTCATCGCTGGTATAGTGGCCCATTGCAACAATCAGCAGAACACCACTGACCTATTTTAGAGCTTCCTTGTTCTGCTACTATAGCATGTTTGGCTACAATCACTTAACCGCTAGAATTTGTCCAATTTAAGACACTTCTGCTAACCTACACGGTGACAGATTTTTATTAAAAAAAATTATAGAAATCGGCTTGATGCAAGGTTTATACTAGATGCCGATAGAAAAAGCTTCTCCTTTTAAATATATTGATTACTACGCATAACGCAATTATTTTTTCATATTATATTATTTCAACATATTGACATGTCTTTACTAGCTTTTGAGCGAACCACATAAGTGGTCTTATTCTAATTAAAAGATTTTTTGCATTTTTATAATTGAATTGTACATAAAAGAATTACAAAAGAAAATGTTTTTAATGTCTTTAATTTAGAAAGGACGCTGCAAGAAAACTTATTTTTGCTAGATCGAATTATGGTTAAGAGTCAAAATTATCTACAAAATGGGTTGTTAAGCCATTTTGCCGTCGGCAGTAATTTGAACTACATTTCACGCCTTTAGGGCCGTTTAGTTATATCGAAAACCTGTTTTTAACTTTTTAGTCACAAACGCAAGCTCATTCCGTGCTCATTCGTTTCCTAGTACCCTGTATGTAGACGCGCTTGGATCTTTTGGAACACCCTTTTGAACGCGTGTGACTGCGAGGCCTCGCGCTCTCTTTGTCACCGGAACGTATTTGTTTTATTGGGCGCATCGCCATTGGCTGTCGAGAGTCACGTGGTAACGCCATTTTGGCTCACGCCACTTCCGGCGGCGTAAAGCTTCTTGCTTGGCAGTTGATCTCAGGCCGCTGAAGAGAACAGTGAGTTATTGTGTTACCGTGGGAGGCGTTCTCTTGCGTCTCGGAGCTTGAGGGCGCCTGCCGTTGGTTGTTTGTGTCGTTGCCGCGAAGGCTAGTTGTGTTTCCCGTGGGTATTCTTATGTTTGCAAGCAGAGTAGAGTCGGCAGGAAGCTCCTGTGTGTGACGCACTTGTCGTTTTGTGAGCGCGTCTTCCTTGGCGTTGTTGTTGGGGGCTACGTCCGGCCATGTCGTGAAAAGAAGTGGTTCTTTCATTCCTACAAGTTGTTGGGGATTCGCTGCAGGACGTGAATAATGCCCATACGTTTCTGTCACACCGATCCCATGTGAGTGACTACATTGAAATATTATGCCATTATTCGGCGGAATCTTTGCCCAAAGAGATGTGCTTGCAAATGCAGGCGCTGCTGACCGCCACCCGTACTGCTCAGGAGAAGTCCAGAATAAATACCAGGTACCATTTAAAGAGATTATGTAACTTAGTGACCCCTTTTACGCGAATGTGCCGTGTAAGCGATGGACTTTGGTCGCATTCATTCAGTAGTACATTCTTGGTTTGTAACTGTGCAAACATTGACTTTCGCTGCGTTGCTAATTTTAGGCGTTTCGAACGCTTTCTTGTAACATTCTATTTGGATATTGTTTTTGGTGTGTAACATTTGTACGCTTTAGTTATAGTGCGATTACCTCCAGCTGGGGTTTACGTTAAGCCCTAGGTTTAGTATGGTGACCCATTCGTTGCCTGATCCTGTATAACGTCATTCAATAGACAATTGTGCAAGCGCGGGGCTTATTACTGTGTACAACCCCTGCATGCTTTACTTTTTCAGAATAAACAGCTAGTGTCACGATTAGATGTACGACGACCTCTGAGTAGTGGAGTGTTCAGGTAAGTGGAGCAGCCGCCCCCGCAGTGACAGCACAAACCCGAACTAACTATTCAAACCTCAAATTATCGATTTTGTCATCCGAGTTCGATACTTCTCGAGTACCCTTATCAAGTAGTAACTAGCGTACTTGTTGCCTCGTCTAACCGTCCAAGCCCGGTTACCCGAGCCCATTTAAAGTCAGGTTTGGTGGCGCCCTTATAATTTTGACGTACCCTATATATGCCTCAACACGCTTGCCCAGAACGTATCGTGTGACTCACAGCCGACTCCCTGAGCGTTCCAGCCGTGGCCTTTAGTCTGTTTTTAGCAAATCTCAGGGCAAGTGTGCCAGTTTTCCAGGACTGATTCCGTGGTGCGATGCTCACCTTGGGTGGGTGTCGTAAAGTTATTTTAATACCGTAACAGGGTAACAAAAACATTAATGCTGCTAATAATACTGAAACACTTAGTATTAATGCGAATTACGTGAATTTGTAAATTTAATAACATGTATTTTTTTAAATTAGAATTGTGTTTTATAATCTTGTTTTCGGTTCTTATTTAATTTTGTTATTTTTACATTTAGTTGTTTCATTACATCATATATCCGTAGATAATAAATGTAGAATGCATACAGTAACATTAGTATTTTTATCATATATTACGTTAGTGTACTTAAGGGCGCAAAAGTGTTGGCTTGTCTACAATAAAAGTTTGCCTAGTTACGGCCCTGACTTATTCACTAGTATTATAATATACTATTATCTATTTCTAACTTAAAAATAACAAAAACTATTTTTTAATGTGCTCGCCGTGTATATAGTGAGTCCAATATATGCTCCTTTTCTTCAAGGCAAAAACCCTGAGTTATGTGCAAAATATTAGTTTCGTTTAAGTAATAGTTCTTTAGTTAAAACAAATACAAGAAGAATTTTATTTTTTAACGTGCTCACCCTGTATATATTTTACCGAAATGTGTTCGGTTTCATACCAGGAAGGCCTCCAACAATTAGGTTTTGAGTTATACCGACAGACAGACAGACAGACAGACAGACAGACATACAGACAGACATACAGACAGACATACAGACAGACAGAGTTGAGAAAACCCGTTTTTCGTCATCTAGGGACCCTGCAACGTGAAGATCTGAAGAAATCTCGGAAGGTGAATTTTTCACGATTACAATACTTCATTCCTCTTTTAGACTAGGGAAGTAATAAAAAACATTTTAAAAGACTTTCAATCGTAAGTAAAATAAGCATTATTTACACTATTTAGATATTAGTTATACCCGTACACTTCGTATCATGCGAGATAGTGAAGCTTAGTTCATCCGTACTCTGCGTCGGTCCGCTGCTCCGGTCGAGCTAAATCACGTGTGTAGTTAAACCTGTCTACTACTTCATATTTCCTTATTTGATGTACATCTGATCTATTTCCTTTAGCTTTGTCGATTACCATATTTTTGTTTTTGCTCTTATTAATTTTTAGCTTTAGGTCCTGACTCTGTTGATCTAATCTGGCTAAAAGTTATTTCAGTTTTTTTTGTGTCAGCCCCAATCAGGGTAGTGTTATCGGCGTATCAACGATTGTTTATTTTTGTCCCATCTATCGAGACGTCACCTTGCCCGCTTTCAGTTATTTTCCTCATAATGTGTTCTCCGTATACTATATATTGAAAAGCAAGGGGGACATGATACATCCTTGCCGTACCCCTGCTTCTACTTTCATTGCTTGTGATAACTTGCGGTCTACTTTTACTTTATTGGGATTTATATTATAAAGGTTTTTTAGTAATGTAACTGTTAGATGACTGGGCACCCCATATTCTTCAGTATTTACCATAGGTATCTCTATTTGACTGCATCAAAGGTCTTTTGACTGTCTATAAAACATATGAGCATTGGTGTATTATGTTCTCTGACTTACTGGATTAGTTGCCGTAGTCTTATATTCTCATTCTAGGTGCCTCTCTCTTTCACAAAACCTGTTTGTTCCTCGGGAATTTCATTTCCAATGTAAGATTTTAGGTGTTCATTTAGTACGTGTGTAAATATTTTACTTGCATATGATAGTAGGGAGATTAGTCTGTAGTTGCTGCAGTCTTTTGTTGATCCTTTCTTATGAATGGCGATAAAAGTTGATTCTGTCCAGTCTTCACGCCATTTGCAACTCTCCCAGATTTTATTGCATAATTGGTGGAATATTTTCACGCTTTGTTCGCCTATTGCTTATATTGCTTCTGCTGGTATTTGATGACTGCTGGCAGCTTTTCCCAATTTCGATTTCTTAATTGCCCTTATTATACTTTTTAATATATTAGGTTCTCTTTCTTTTTTATTGTTTTCTGCTACATTATCACTTAGAGCACTGTTACTGAAAAGATCTTTATAGTATTTCTTCCATGTTTCCAGTATTTTGTTTATTTCTGTTTTTGTTTGTCCAACCTGATTCCCTATAACCCAGTTTTTCGGTTTGAATTGCCGCGGTATTGTCCTTCATTTTTTATACAGATCTTTAGTTTCATAGCTATCTGCATGCTGTTCTATTTCTGCGCATATGTTCATACTGTATTCATTTTTATCTGCGATATATGCTTTTTATTAAGTGTTTGAAACACTTCTTATTGTCCATTAGTATTTATGCCACGCCTTTTCAAATGTCTACGTTTTACTATTCTTTGAATGTGCTGTCACTCATCCAATTCTGTCGCTTTGATTGTTTTGTTTTTAGTTGTGATTCCAATACTATATTGCTAATGCTGTCTTTAAATATTTTGCATTTCATTTCTGGATCATCTGCCTGTACTTCTGATATTCTTTCATTCCACCTTCTTTGTAATGTTTCTTGGAACGGTTCTGAATTGACTATTTTTTATTTGTGATTGATTTCTGGGTTGGTTTGTGGATTTCAGTTTGATTTTTATTTCTGCCATCAGAAGTTGATGAGGAGATTCGCATTCCGCGCTTCGATACATTCTTGTTGTTTTAATGGATGATCTCCATCGTCATCGAATCATTATGTAGTCAGTTTGATTTTTATATGTGTTTCCGGGAGAGGTGTATGTATATAATCTGCGTATATGGTGTTTGAATATGATATTGATGATCGGCATGTTGTTGTATGTGGCGAAGTCATTCACCGCGCTCTTTTCGAATTATAATTCCATATTTTCCAATCACTCGTCTTAGATGGTTCTTGTTTTTGGTGTTGCCGATCTTTGCATTTAAGAATCCCGTTACTATTGCTATCACTCTACTTTGAATTTCAGATAAGACTATTTCTATTTCTGCTTGTCTACCGCATTATCATCTGCTTCGGTTGTCGAGGCATGTACCTGGATTATGTTTAATATAAATGGCGACGTATTTATTTTCATTGTCATAAGTCCATTCTTGATTGGATTATATCCAATGAAGTATTGTTCTAATAGTTTTGGTATGATTATTGCTCCTCCGGATCAATATACTACGCTGTTATTTGTTCTAAAGTGCCCATTGAATTTCTAACTACTCGTATTTTCACTGGTTCCTTTTATTTCTAAGTTACGTTCTTTCAATCCTTCTTCAACAATGTGTAGTTTACTGGGTGCGTTTAATCCACGTACATACCAGCAGCCTATCTTCACGAATTTTTCTTTTTTTGCTTATTATTAATTTAATCTGTCTAAAAAAACTTTTCTTTTGTTTCAATTTCTTAAATATTTTTAGATTTGAATAAATTCAAATTTTACATTGCTCAAATGCATTTTCAGCTATTATATGTACGAGTAGATATATAAATATAGACAATGCAGTATAAAGAGTTCGGAAAATAAATTATTAGTTAGTCGTTTAGCTACTTCTTTATGTCGTTGTTGAACAATTCCTTTGAGATTTCGTAGAAAAATGTAAAGACCAAAATATAAACATTAAAGTTAAGAGTTATATTATCTAAAGTTCACTTTGTTTCCTTTCCTCTAGGTTTCTTCGAAACGTATAAAGACGATTAAATTGAAATAGAATATACATAATTACGTAAACACTAACAATGTACAGATTTATTTAAACAATATTTTTAGAAAGGGTGTAAATATATATTCCAAAAATATTTCTTTCATATAAATTTATATATCACGATTCAAAATTAATGTCAGAGTACTTTATCATTATAAGTAATCAAAATGAAACGGTTTAACGTGCTTGTTGCACCATTGTAACAGTCAATATATAATTATTAAAATTTCACTTCAAAATTAACTGCACTAGGAAAATGCCTGAGGAATTGTGAATATTTTTGTTGTTGATTCTTTGATACATTTATTTGAACAGTATTACATAGTTCTGAAAAACTGTTTCTTTTTGGGCAATATTTTAAATATGTCATCTCCTTTTGCTATTGAGACTTACATAACTCGCTCGACCTTTTATTATGCTCAATATATTAAAAATAAAGATCAACTTCTTTCAGCTATTCCTAACAGTTTGTTTTATAGAAAGAGAAAATATATATCCAATTATAATTATGTATTTCAGATAGAGTAAGAGTGTAGCCTATATTTGAAGCAAAAACGAAATTTTACTTATTTTCCTTGACAATTTAACTGGTGTCATTGTCAACCAATTGGATTTTTCAATTTAAAGATAAACTGCCAATCGAACGATTATGTTAGTGACAATATTTCGAGGAGATTTATTTCAGAGACAATTTTTTCTGTAACTATTTTTTAATGAAAAATAACTTGCCTTTCGTTTTAGAAAGGTTTTGTTTGTTTGTAAAAATGTTGCTAGGATCGGTTACTATGGATACAATTCAAAGATCACTAGTTTTGTGAATTTATAATTTTAGTGTTAGGAGTATTTTATTGCCAATTTTTAATAATTTAAAAGTTAAATTGTCAAGACGAATAGAACTCCAGGCCAAAATATTTCCGACAACTTTTACTCTTTAGATTGTATCGTTTCTGTTGCATTAATAAATAACGACTCGTGCAAGCACTCGTCGTTATTTTCGTCACCACAGAAACTCGTATCTGAATCGCAAAAATTATTGTTGGCAATATTTTGACCTCTCCGTCCTATTATTACTGTGAATTGTTGTCATCACTTTCCACAATATTACAAATAACCAACCTCTATTCAATATGTATATATGTTACCGGAAATGTATGTAATCCGTCATTATGTAGAATTCCTAGGAAATGTATATAATGCCTAAAATCGTCAGGAAATGTGTGAAATAAATTTTATTATACACATTTCCTAGGAATTGTGTACATTTCCTAAACTAGAATCGGAAATGTGTTAAATTCGGGATGTTATGTCAGTAGGTTAGGTTAGGTTACGTTAGGTTAGGTTAGTAGCACTGAAAACTCGTCTCACTGCTAAGAAAAACTTCAGTTCATCTGTATTTTATTTTTCATTCATTCACAAATTCTACAGTATAATGTTGATTTTCATACATTTCCTAGTACCATTTAGGAATTCCATACAATGCCTAAGAAATACATACATTTCCTAGGAAATGTATGTATTAAAAAACCTTTGACTAATTATTTTACACATTTCCTAAATTGGCTCGGCATTATATACATTTCCTAGGAATTGTATACAATTCCTAGGTTTCATACATTTCCTGTAACATATATAATAGAAACTGAAATACATTTATAGTTTAAGAGGGTTCATTGTATTCTCTATGTTGTAACAAGTAGCGTAGTTACTAAATTGCTTATTTGTTTAAATCAGTGGCATTTAACCTTTTATGCGTACATAGGCTTAAATATAAGTTATATTTAATTATGCTGTGTAACAGCAAGGTTATTTTGGGCATAACTAAACGTATTTAGCATTAAAATGAAAATTAAATGAAGTCAGTGTGTATGAAAAAGATAAAAGAATAAAACAGGTTATCTTTAAAAACAGCGTTTAAGGGGGATAAGGAGAGGGGTTAGGCAACACACTGCGTTACTCAAATTTTAGGATAAAACTTAAATTGTTTCTTATAATATCACAGCCGCAAAAATTTATTTGGAGAAACGCTGGCTAATTGATTTAGATACTATGAAATAGCGTTATGCTGTCTCGCATTTATTTTTTTCAAAAAGCTATCAAAAGCGATTAAACATGGCAAAAGGAATACTTTTATTCATTGGATAATACGGCTAATCGAATAAATAATTTAAAAAATAGACTCTACTACAGCATACGTAAAGGCTTTTATAGTACAATTGTGCCTTTGAAACCGTTTCAATAAAATTCCTGATCTGGTAATTACACACGAACTAATATTTTACGACACTTTTCGCGAGTATTTTTAATCTAAAGTTAGAAGTATTATAGGCAACTTAACTAACAGCAATTTTGTTTACGAATAACAGGTATTGGAATGTACTAATCCCCTAATAGGTACACACTCTAATCCCTTTTTGGTTTGTCAGGTAAGAATCTTTAAACACTAAATACTTTTAAAGGGTCTCTTTCAGTATTTATGACGATTTTGTAAATGTTTTGATCTTCTAAAATATTAATTAACTATTAGGTAACCTTTTTTCGTCAAATTAAAAAAATGCAGGGAAATATATTTAAACATTTATTTACTACTGAAAAACAACGGAAAAACATACAAATAATAATTAATTATAAGCAGTTATAAATAATTACAAACTTGAATTAATATCTAAATAGAGCTACATTTTATAAGGATTCACTATTGTCTGGCATAAATCAGAAAATACAACTGCGAGTTCAAAGAAAAATAATCCAGGAGTGACTTTCTCGCTGACTTTCTCGGGGTCGCATTTTTGGACGATTGTGAGACTTTTTCTATACGAGAAAGTAATACAAACATGATATGACTCACACGTGCATAATCGCCGCTTGTCGCCTATTCGTCAAGATAGCGGCTCAATCAAAAATCACATGTGAGTTAACGCCATCAAACCTCGCATGCAATTTCTCAAGGAGCAGAAAAACACGTAATTACAACCATGTTATTCTTTTGGCTAAACAAAAGCCGAACGCCTAAGTTTTAAAAATAGCATTCTTAGGGTAAACGGCCCTCAAAACCGGAGATATTAGCATGTCATCGGCCGCTCGGGCTAACAAAGAAAGAACGGCTTAAACTCTCCTTTTCACAAGGAAATCAAATCAGAAAACCAGGCCCTCGTCGACAAAGATTATTCGTAAGGAATCCGATAGGAACGAAAAATTATTAAACAAATAATGTGAAGATCTTCCGCGAAACCGGCCGCGTGTCGGAAACTTCCTACAAAGACGGCGTAACAAAGGAGTTCGCCCGAGTGGTTGTTAAAGCCAGGTAATAGGATTAAGATGCATCTCAAACGCGAGCCCCGCAGAGAACTCGTCTGCAACCCGGATAAAGCGCATCAACAAAACACGAAAATTAATTAAATGCATATATCGCCACCGGATTAAAAGCACCGGAAAAATAAAAGTAAGGTAGTCGAGTTGGGTGTCATAAAAATCGCCTTCGCATCAGGAATCCAGTGAGCTACATTAAAAAAAATCCGGACCACAATAAAAGCGCAAAACGCGAAATAAAAAAAATTTTACAAACAGCCCCGGAAGCGAAGCAGTTCATTCCACCCCAAACAAACGGACATCCGAGAGAAAGCGGTGGGAGTAAAAATCCCTTTAAAAAGAGCCGCAGCCGCCAGAATATTCATTCGATCGAGGGAAACTTCTCGGATCAGCTTTCGCTCCAGCTTAGACCCTTGGTCACTGGAAAGCCAAACCTTTTGTTCGATCATTGATCGCAAAAGTCAACTCTGTGACTCCAGGCGACTGTTCGATCTCTGATCACAGCCACCAAAGGGTGTCCGAGTTGCAGCCGCAGACGCCTGCCATCCTCGCTGTCCACGCCTGGAGGAGCGTCCAGCCCCACCTCGAATCGAGCCCTAGTAGCCACCGACGTCGCCGCCCGTCTCAAGCCCAGGCCTACGCTGCGCTATGCCCCAGGTCCTGCCGCCCGCTATGCATAGCCCCGGCCCCATGGAGAACCTCGCCGCCTCCGCTGCATCGCTCCGCGACACGCGACACGCCAGGATGCCGCCCACGTAAGTTCTCAGAAACAAACACAGCTACTCGAATCTAGTTCGCAGAAACCAACACATGCGAGTGAAGACAGACGCCGCCGCCGTCTGCCCTTACGTCCAGTTCACTGCGAGGAGGAAGACGCCACACAGGCCGCCTCCACGTACGCTGCCGCTCCCATGTCCAGAAGCACGCACCCTTCCACAGGCGCCGCCGCCGCCTACACCTACATCCAGCTCACTGCGAGGAAGATGCCGCCACACAGGCCGCCTCCACGTACGCTGCCGCTCCTATGTCAGGGAGCTCGCATCACGCCAAAGACGCCACCGCCGTCTACGCGTACCCCCCAACCTCTACAGAGGGGAACCACCGCCAAGCGACGCCGCTCGCTTGCGCGACAAGCTGACGCCATTCAGCCCCGTCGCCGCTGCACCCATAGCAGAAGGCCGCCCCACACCACCTCCATGGAGGAAGCAATTCGCCGCCGCCGCAGCGGCATCCATAGCAGAAGGCCGCCCGACACCGCTTCCATAGAGGAAACCAATCATCGCCGCCGCCGCAGCATCCAGAAAGGAGGCTCGCCGCCGCCCCCTTGTAGCCAAAAGCTACGCAATGCCAACCTAGAGCCCACGCCTTCCAGCGGGGCCTAGCCATCGATCATCGAGGAAGAGGAGGATGGACAGCCGACGCCCGAATTCGCTGCCCGCCGTCGCCAAGCTCGAGGTTCGCTGCAGCAGCCCGCACCTGGAGTGTGCTGTCGTCAGACGCGTTCTGCTCGGCCCCAAGGCGCCCCAAGCTTCAGAGAGACGCTAGCTGCTTGCGAACCAGAGAGCGCTCCGGCCCGTCGCGCATCATCCGGCTCGACGCCATCCCCAGGTCGCTCCTGAAACACCAGAAACTCCGCGCCACGAAGAGGGCTTCGCCTGAGCTCGCGCTTCCAAGCACCGTCGCCCCGGCTTCGCACAGCTCCGCCGAGGATGCACCTGCCACGGCAATGACGCCTCAAGCCTCCGCCGCCGCCCCCTTGGCCTGCCGCCGAGGTGCGTCATCCTGCCTCCAGGCCGTCCGGAACGTGGACACCGCCCCGCCCCCAACGGGCCTCGCTAGGACGCGAGCCCCAGGTCTAAGAAGTCCTGGCCGAAGTGTTCCTGCTGCCAGGTCGACCGCCACCATCCGCTTCTCGCCCTCGGAGATGCCCTCCACCGGGCACACACACGGCTTATTTTATTTTATTGTTTTTATATATATATTTTTGGGAGTAATTTTATAACATTGTACATATTAATTGTAAATATACGTATGCTTAAAACCAATCATGATCTTCTCCAGGAGCGCCAATAGCCGTCTTTCGTGGACATCCCTACCATGAGCTAGCTTGGTAAATGGTCGTAAAAAAGCCATTTTTTTAACTTTCGTCACGCCCTCGAGTGTGAGGCCAGTGTCGTATTGTGTTAAACAGTAAAAAAAATTAAATATCAAATTGAATAACTTTGGAGTCATTAGTGATTCTATCGGTTTTATTATTGATAAGTGGATGGAAAAATTAATAAAATACTTATTTTTAACACATGAACTTTTAATTTAATGAACTTTGATTTTAATAATTTAAAAATGTTTGCTTATGTGAAATTGTTCACAGTTCATTATGCTATAGCTTTAAAAAATAAAGTCTGTGCGTCGTGCTAAAAATACTAAAAATATTATCACCAAAAGGAAAATAGGTAGAACGGTGGTAGATATATTATTATTTTTTTAAATTAGAAAGTAATTTGTCCGTATTTTCTATAGAATATCAAAGTGATTTAGTAATAATCAAAATGTAAGTGAAGTATTAATTAATCTTTGAACGAATTTAAGTTTCACTAACAGAACCGTATTAAAGTGTAAGTAAATTTGTAAAATGATTTTACTAATCAATAATTAAATATTTTCGATCGAAGGGATGACGCTTCAATGCACTGTTTGTAACAATGCGTTATAGCGCGACGGAATAGTAATTTAAAGTACATGTGCTTAGAACATATTTTATTAACGAGAGAATAAAATGTCTTTATTCAACAGTGCTGTATGGATTTTTATCCAATATTCAGTACTTTAAAATTGAAATTTGTCAAAAAATTTGTATCTAGCATTTTATGAAATAATTTTTAAAACACAATTTACTTGCCAATGTGACATGTAAAATTTGTTAACCAGATGAGCTGATATTTTGTTAAAGCAATATTAGTAGATCCTTGTTAAATTTCATTCTACAAAAATTACGTCAAATAGATAGCTACGCGATCATTATTTATTGTTCTGTAAATTCTTAAAATTGCAAATTTTTTCGCAAAGAATTATTCGTGGAATTTTAAATGCTTGACAAATTAAATGTCATCAGGAATATTGCTTGCTTCCAAAATTTTTAAACTGAGGTATTTGATGTTTTAATATTGGTCATCTGCATATACAGTGTGAAGTCTCAACCAAAATCATGGCAAACCCTCATGTGTTTCGATTTGAAATCGACGATATGTGTAGGTATATTTCTTTCTTGTATGGCACGCTTTGATGACAAATTTTGTGGATCAGATGTTATTTCACAATTTGCCAAGTGGCTATCCAAATCTATTGCGAGTATTTAGTAGGCCGCTTTTCAAGATTGTTTGCCGTTATGCCAAATGTATTTCACTATTTGTCATTACATATTTATGTTACGGTTAAAGTGTTTACTTGGCTAGTTTATAGGCTAGCTGGATAGTATACAAACTATCCAAATGTCTGGCTATTTTGATGGAAAATCATATTTCTACTAAAATAGCTATGGATATTGGCTGGTTTGCATACTATCCAGCTAGTTTACAAACTATACAAGATTTATCGCCAAAGTACAAACCACAAGAAAAGTACACAAATTAACAGATGATTTTGGCTAGTTTACAAACTATCCACAGTATTTGGATAAAGTGTGAACTTAATATTCGTAGTAATACATAATAACCAACTCGTTGGTTAGTATGTAAACTAATCTATTCCATTTGGTTAATTTAGTTTAGGGTAGCAAAATAATTTTTGGTTAAAGATAAATCTTATTTATAGGTACAACATAACATTGCTATTACTACTTAAAAATAAGTAAACAAAACAAAAGTGACATACAGGTACTATTTGTGTGACAAAATATTAATAATAAACCTCAAAACATTGAAACCACAAAACAAAAAAGATTATGATTTATTGGAGCAAGTTGGAGCACTTGCTGTTACACGTATATCCGGACGCAAGACATTTACACTTTTAATTGTGCAATGTGCAACCCTTGTTGCACTGACAGCGCACATCACCTTGGGTTAAACCGGAGACTGAACATTGTCCTGCAGCGCTTCGTAATGTTATTTCGGTGTCTTTCTTGACATTTTCTAACTTTTGAATTCTGCGACTTTTGCTCGTAAACTTCCAAAAGCAGGTTTTCAAATTGTTGCTGTTGATTCATTTTTAATAACCAGATACCTATCCTTAAACAAATTTTACAAGGACACGACAGTAAACAATAACAACACACAGCACTTGCCATAAACATAACATCACATCTCTAATAAATTAACCAAATGGAATTGGTTAGTTTACATACTAACCAACGAGTTTGTTATTATGCATTACTACTAATATTAAGTTCACACTTTATCCAAATACTGTGGATAGTTTGTAAACTAGCCAAAAACAACGGTTAATTTGTGTACTTTTCTTGTGGTTTGTACTTTGGCGATAATTCTTGTATAGTTTGTAAACTAGCTGGATAGTATACAAACCAGCTAATATTCATAGCTATTTTAGTAGAAATATGATTTTCTATCAAAATAGCCAGACATTTGGATAGTTTGTATACTATCCAGCTAGCCTATAAACTAACCAAGTAAACACTTTAACCGTAACATTTACACCAACAAATAAAACCAAATAAGCACAGGCAAAGCATTGTCATATCAAATACTCTTCCTATGATTTTTACTTTCCTATACCCATAGGTATAGGGAAGTCTTGATATCATGAAAATTTTGGAAATCGAGATTTTCACAGAAATATCCGTTTTGGGCCTCTAGGAACCCAAAAAAGTGGTTTTTAAAAAATGTCTGTCTGTGTGTGGGTGTGTGGGTGGGTGACGCTCCTACAGCCGAAAGTATTGCTCCGATTTTGATGCGCTTTGGAATGCGGGGGTGTATCGAAAATTCATCGACAAAATAAGCTTTTCAACAAAATCCGAAACCGGATGCGGAAGTTATGCATGTTTTTTTGGTATCACTGTTTTCGTGATTAAAATTTTGAAAATTTTATCGCGGATAACGATAGAGGGTCATAAGACAAATCTGTTAGTTTTTTGCCGAACTCGCTAGCTTTAAAATGAAGGGCGCTATGATTTTTTGAAAATTTTGGTTTAACGCCCTATTACTCAAAAACGGATGAATCGATTCAATTGATTTTTTTTTCTGAATAGTATATGAAGGCTAACATGAGGTGATATAAAAAGTGTTTTGAAAAATATTAAGGGGCCTAAATTACAAATTTTCAAAATTTTGGAAATCTTCTAAAAATCATTTCTCAAAAACTACCCACAGGAATTTGTTTAAACTTCATACACTGTTTTTATACTCTATTTTTGAAAATTTTTTTTATTCTAACGGTTGATATATTTTTGCGTCAAAGAATCTTTTTCCGCGAAAATAAAAAAATCGATTTTGTATGCCCTAGAAAATATAATTTCCAGGTACTTAGAAAATTTCACCTCGGTGCTACAGCCGTTTTGAGGAAAATAATACATAAACTAGCACAGTGGCGGCTTGTCCACTTGGCGCCATCTACAGAAGCTCGGTGGTCACGTTTTGAACTACACATTCTTTTATATTTACCCGCAATTTACGTGAAAGTGTAAACGCTTATCACGGTGAAGACGTGAGTCATCGAGTTGAAATTTTGATATGTTGTAAAGACTGTTGAATAAAGACGATATGAACAGTTTCCAGTATGGGAAAGTCCAGGGAGGTAGTCACGTCCACTTTTTTGATATTTAATTTTACTTGTAAATGTGAATGTTTAATGACAAATAGTGAAACACATACTTGTGATAAAATGGAAAAGTCAATTGGCAGAAATTGTGAAATACAACTAGCGCGGATTAAAAAGCTTTTAAAAAGAAAAATAAGCAACATAACGCATAACAAAAGCTTGAAAAGCAAAATAATTTTATATCACTTTTTAATAAAATACTTGTTAAGAAAATTAATTATGTTCAAATCAAGGCAAAAACTACTTAGTGCAGAATATGTATTTATTTACAATAAAATTCAAGAAATACGCACTTAGTATACCACAAATACAGGAAAAAAGTAAAATAAAAGTGGTACCAAATGTTTGCATTTTTAATTAAACGTGTAATTCCAAACGCTTTTTGAACTGCATGTGTTCTAACCAATAAGCATAATACCACCAATCCGCACCCTAATTATAACTCTTTAAAAAATACAGCAGATAGTCCTAGAATGAATTCGTAGGTACATATTTTATAGTCAAAAATTCTGATATCAAAATTAATATAATATTATGATATATGCAATTATATACTTACAGTGCAGAAAGTTTTTTCATTCGCAGTTTGATGCTTCTCTTTGGATGAGATATCGGTGGTCTAGTTTTTGCCATTGCAAACTTTTGGTGTTTTAAACACAGAAACAAACTGAGCTCAATCAGCAATATCAGTTACGAACGCAGTTTGGCAAATGAAATATTATTTGTGCTTGTAAGAGATTTTATGTGGAGTTACGGTATTATCACAAATTCGGTAATTAGTTAGGTATTTCCATAATGGCATAATAATTACAAGTGTTTTCATGAATATTAAGTTAATACCTATATAGAAAGTAAAAGCATAAATGGAAAGAACCAAAAATAAATTCTTTATTTTCCCTTTGGCATTCTACGAATTGTTTAAATAAACAAAAACTCTATAAAAGCACTTGTGGGGCACTAACAACTACTATTACCGATAATCGATACAGAAAGCAAGAGTGCGTAAATAGATTTTTTTAGAGGAAAATTTGGTATTTATACAGACTAGGGATGTGCTAATTATTACAATACCTAATGAGCAAAGGGCAGTGGGGCTAATTACTGTACTTTCACAATTTGTCATTAATCGGAATTGTTATTATAAGACAAATGATGTTTTAAAATTCCTGTGTAATGCTACAATTTCTCAGTATTTTGAAATCGGTGACAATTACTAGATATGAATCACACCAAAATATTTCAGTGAAACTTCTTTCATACCGTTATTCGGTAAGAAACAAGGACGTATTGGGCGAACTCAGTTATACATAGAAGTTTTGCCGCAGGTGATAGATTTTCAGATCAGGTACTTAGCGACATAATCCGCTTCAGACATTTCAATACATCACAAAGTGATGCATCTCCAGTTGCCTAAGTCAAGGCGCAAATCAAAAATTCACCTCACTCACTCTAGAAATGTATCAGCTCTCCCTAGCCGCCTTAAAATCAAAGCAGTTTACTTAAAATAATGAAAAACAAGACAACCCTTTGACTCTACGTTGTCAGATTTTTTTCTCATAATCCACTATATTGAATATCACTGTATGATCACACATAATTTTTAGGAATGGGTAAATTATGGCATTAAAACTATAATTTGTTCACAAAAGTCATTCGAAACCCAAGTTTTCCGTTCCTTCTACTTTTGCATATGGTTGTAACGCACGTTTTGTTTTTTGTTATTTGAATAAATTCACATTTTTATTCAATTACTCTTCATAGTATCATAGTAAAGCGCAATCTGAAGAAGCCTTTTCTATTATAATTTTTTATAGTTTAATACATAAATTCTTTTGTGGTGACGTTTTCAAAATGCATTAATTTTTTATACCGATGTTTTATTTATAGCAACTGCCTTTTATCCATAAAGAGTAAAATAATCTGTATTCAATACTTAGTTATATAACTAGTTCTGATATAGCCTAAGTACTGAGTTTATTTACAATCTTATTTTCAAAGTTTTCATAGCTAACAGTTGACAATTACTTTCACTGGGTTTTGTAAACTGATAATAAATGTGTAATGTTTCCAATCGTAATATCTTGCCGCATTATTGTTTGTTAGTCGTTTGTAAAACCTTCTTTCCAAGTAATAAACATTTTGCAATAATTTTAGATAATATAATAAGATAATAATTAAATTAACCACTTCTTAAGAGTTTGCCGCCATAATCATAAATCAGTAAAACAGGAAACAGAAAGTGAAAATGTAATTGTTATTACCTTAGTATGGGTCATTCTGTGGTAATACAGATTCGAACTAGCAGTAAAACGTTTTCCACATTGTCCACAAATATGAGGTTTCTGTCCTGAATGGATCCGCCGATGCGTGTTTAATGAGCTGGAAGTGGAGAAGCCTTTACTGCAGATTTCGCAGATGTGCGGTTTTTCACCTAAAACACAAAGGAAGTTGTGTTTAGCAACACAAAGCTTTTAATTTCTTTTCAATTTTATTGGCGGGCTTCCCTCGTAGGCAGCACATAAAAAATGAGATTTAGTGGATTGGTGTTATTCAAATTTTATGTTAATTAACGATCAAGCCGGAAAGATATTGATTACTGCTACAGCCCACTCTCCGTCAGGTGTCTCCTTTTACGGTGTGAAACATCAAAGCGATAGAAAATCTTCAAGTTGTCTTTATTATTTAATTCGTCTTCAGAACAATCATGTAAATTTTTGTGAAATCTTATCATTACCGCCTAATTAATACACCGGATACGAGGTGTTGCTGTGAGAAATAACATGCAAGGGCATTTATACGATTAATGGCACCTGTTTCTAAAAGACAAGAATAAATTACTTTATTATGAACTTTATTTTAGATTTTATATAGCAAATATTTTATCATTAAGTTAATGGATTGCATCTTTCTAGATTGAAAATATGCAGGATTTTATGAAAAAATCAAATACTGCTATCAGAGTTTATGTTTTTATTGCGTACTGGATGGTATGATTTAAACCACACCTTCGACGACTACCTGACTTCATTATTTCCGTTGCAAAAGTTTGGCTGCCCAATTTTTAAAGCCCAGTATAAAGGTGGAATAAAGTTCGAAGGCATTTATTTCTCTGAACTGTCCCATGCTCTCAAGTCTGCTCTTAAACTACCACAAATTTAATAAGTCTGCTGGGTACCATAGACAACAAATTGCATATAAATCTTAGGAAAAACAATAATTTTATTAAAAGTAGCCTGTACCATTTATTTGATATTGAATTTGGAACAGTATGTAGGCATCTAAAACAGTTAAAAAAATCACTGAGACCGTTTTCTTTTAATTTAAAAAAATAAAATAACATCATTTATAAGGATTGTAAAATTTTTAACAATATAGGAAGTGTGGGTAGATTTCAAGGAAAATATTGAAATTTAAAAGATATCGAATTTTGAGATTTTAAACACACATCAAGCATAGCTATGGCATCACTAAGAAGAGCTCATTTTCATTATAACGTTTGATAATTTTTATAAATAACCGAAATATGTGCAAACGTTTTGTTTTGATAGTAGGAACGGTTCCAGTTCGCGTGGCCATTAAGTTTTCGTTGTAACTTAAAAATTGCTTTTGTATATAATATAATATTTTATAATATTTATACGTATTTATTGCTTTTTTACAAGAGTAAATTTACGTATTCCGAAAAAAGTGAACAAGTAAATTAATTTCATAATATTTAATACTGCAACACCCATAGTGCACAAATAATGATGATTTTGAGATATAGAATGTTTACGTTTTATGTTAAACTTTTTACAGAAAAAATGTAAGTAGAAGAAACGCTTTCCCACAAAAATGTCCATTTTATTTAGTGTTAAGAATGTTTGAAGAAAAACCTTAATACAATTAAATAATGTATTATCGGGAGCATAGAAACGTGTAGGTACTACATATTTTATGGGATAATTCAATGTTGCAATACTGGCTTTATAATCATTTAGGTAAAATCTGGTACGCGCAAAGCATACTAATAAATGAGTTCGATGGAAACATCTACGATTTCAAGTTGGAAAACGACATATACAGTTTATTTTTGAAAATTATTAAAATCGTTGACTTTTCTATGATTCTGATTGTACAAAAATGTACTTTTTATAATAGATTATTTATGAAAACGTGTAGGAAAATAAGATTTATTTAACGGTGTCATAGTTATGTTGGAGGTGCACTTAAACTAAGAAAGAAAATTATGAAAACAAAAGAAATTCTAAAATTAGATTTGAATGCTTCTATAAATGACCTAATAATGTTAAAATAGTTTTGTTCTAAGTAACATAATAATCGACTTATAACGAAAAAATAAAAATTGAAAATATCTGTTTTTTACTACCAGGCCTAATTTGTTTATGGAATTTTATTCAGCAGTAGAATCTGCAACTTTGTCCCTATTTAACCGAGATTGCATCTCTTACCGGAATCCCATTGGTGAGTCTCGAAATTGAATGCCACTGTACCATAATGCCATAATTTCGGAATCTGTTAAAGGAATACCCTGTATAAATGTTTGAATTTAGAGACGTAAAATAAAATATCAAGAGAAACTCATTAGAAGAGCATTAAAATTAATTCTAAATAAGAAATAACTGTCACTGGATTAAGTGCACACAGCGTGGTACAATTTGAAACTAACTGCAAAGGAAACCAACAGAAAAATAGGAAAAGAAAATATCCAAGTAGAATTAGAAACATTTAAGAGAACTAAGAAGGTACTCAGAACACGAGCCAAAATAGATTAACATCGTAAACAAAAGTGAGAGTATAAGCAGAGATGTCATAGACAAAATAAATGAAAATAATGACATGAAACAAACATCAACAAAATTAAAATACCAGCTAGAATCGCAAGCAAAAGAAATCAGAAAGTAAGAAAGTCCGAAAAAATTAAGAAAAATCAATGACAAGACGAATCAAGGAACTGGAAAATAAGATTGAAGCAATAATGTCTAAGTTAGCTATGTTTGAAAAAAAAGAAAAGGAGTAAGTAGACAATGATAGAATGACACTTAAGGAAGAGACCGAAAACTTAATGAAAAAAGGTGCCGAATGTGGATACAAAACATAAACCAGGTTATCTAACCGCCACCTTTGCAGATGACAAGATCATCATGACAAGACACGAAGATCCAGTTATAGCTGCTCAACTCCTTCAACAGAGCCTTGACCAAATAATCCAATGGACCAAGCAATGGCGAGTTCAACTCAATGAAACCAAATCCTTCCATATCACGTTCACCAAGTGCAAAGGCATTACACCACTAGTTTATGCAAACAACGTTCCGCTAACACAAGTCAACGAAGTGAAATATCTTGGCCTGCATCTCGATAAACGGCTAACCTGGAAACCACATATATGGAAGAAACGCAAACAACTAGGCATAATGTTTAGCAAACACTACTGGCTACTTGGCAGGAAATCCAAATTATCCATAACAAGTAAACTCCTCGTCTACAAAACGATTTTCAAACCCATGTGGTCATATGGTATACAGCTTTGGGGTACAACAGCCAACTCGAACATTGAAATCATTGAAAGGTTTCAATCCAAAGTGCTACGTACTATGTGTAACGCACCATACTTTGAAAGAAATAAAGACATATAAGCCGTTCACGATCTTCTTGGGTCAGGTGAGGCTATGACCATCTACTAATTTTGTTGGCAGAACCTCTGTTGCAACTAAACTCTCTCATGAAAATTGACAATTTTTGTGTTAGGTTAGGTTGTTTTCAATTTAAGGTTATATTTCCTGAATAGGTACATTGTTGCCAAATATTCACTAGTCTCCACATCGACTGGCGTTCTTTTAAATTTGGTCTGTCCTTTTTAAATTGGAAGTAGCATCGTTTAATAGAAAGTTTTACTTTTTCTTTGACGAAAATTAACATTATTTTTACACATTTGATAAATCATTTATTTTCTTACGAATATTAACATAATAGATCTGGCAATGTGGTGGCAATAAAATGTCGAACAGACACTGACAGAAAAAACAGTTGCATCCGCTACATCACCGAATCAGTTAGTCCAACATGAAAAGAAAGAAATATTCCAAATCTCAGACTTCTTAAGGCTTTACTTTACTTCCACGATATTCGTTTTCATGTACAACAAGTTGCATAATTTAAAAGAATGTTTTTAATATACAGGTACACTTAAGACTTTGCCCCTAAACAGTGATTAGCTCATAATACTTTAATCTGTTTAAGGTATTTCAGACTTTCTCTTATTCTCTAACAGTTTTGGTCTCGAACAGAGCTGTTGTGCTACATTGTGTGTAAAATTAGTATTGCATTTTATTTGAAAATTAGTGGCAGTCGTAAAAATGGGGAATCATTCCAAAAAAAAATTAACATGTTCTGCCCGTAGAATGAGCAAAAAGAACTTGTTAAAACGTATCCACCAGTATCGTGCAAGGTAAGATTATAATTAGACATTGTTTTATTTACAATTATTGACAGTAATTTAAAAACCCACATTTTCCCCTGGACGTTTTAAATCACCCGGGTTTTACGGAACAAATTCATTATTTGCATTTCTTTCCATTTTTTAATGCCATTTAAACAGGAATAAAACACTAAATAGTACTGCTGTGTTACATTTCTTTTGTATACAAGTTTGTTTTATAAGTCATAAAGAAAACAAAAATAAGATCTGTTTGTATGGCACGCAATTAATTTCATCAAAAAACAATGCTTTTTAAATTCTATGTAACATTCAATCCAAAACTAATCCGCTCCTATCGTATGGGTACCATTTTACTTTGAACTAGTATAAAAAAAATTCGTAAAAAGCTATAAATAGGTCTTCTAGAGGCTTTTTTGATGGCGCACAAAATACGAATATTACGCTCCTGGCCACGTGGGTATAGTACATTATAGTTTTTATTTTTTAATTAACAGCTGTGGAGCTTCACATCCAAGTAAATATGAGAATTCCGTAGACGAAGAAAGAAGAATGGCCAACATGGAATCCACTGTAGAAGAAGAACTAATGGATTTGCATATTGAAAAAGAATCGAACGGAAAATACAGCGAAACAATATGTTAGCGGTCGTCGCATTGTGGACCTCGTGCATTTTCTAGATGCACTAAAATCGATGAAACACGACGGATTTGGCTGTAGTTTCTTTAATATGCAGCTAATATCCGAAAAACGGATTGGCTTAAAAAGTACGTTGACATTCATCTGCAATGTTTGTAATAAAAAAGAAGTCATTTCGACGCAATCTGCTAATTGTAAAGGGATTAATGAATCTGCGGTTTGTGGTGCAATTGCAATAGGAATAGGTCATAGTCAACTGAACGAATTATTTTCGTCGCTTGATATACCCCAAACTTCAACCAAAACATTTATCAAGTATCAAAATGTTTTACATAAAACAATAGACGAATGTTTTTGGAATGAAATGCTTTTAGCTGGTGCAGAAGAAAGAAGACTTGCAGAAGCAGCTGGCGATGTAGATGATGACGGAATCCCATTTACAACTGTCATTGTGGATGGCGCGTGGTCAAAAAGATCATATAAAACTAATTATAATGCTCTTTCTGGCGTAGGCTGCATAATAGGAGCCAGAACCAAAAAAATATTATATCTTGGTGTGAAAAATAAATATTGTTGCTTTTGCGATAAATTCAAAAGCATCAATAAGGAAGTACCGGAGCATCAGTGCTATAAAAATTGGACCGGCACGTCAACTTCAATGGAATCGTGTATAATCTTAGATGGTTTTAAAAGTTCGCTAGATATGCACAATTTGAAATATTCGCGGCTAATAGGAGATGGAGATAGTAGTGTATACAAAAAAATAAAAGAAAGTAAACCATATGGTCCAAAATTTTTCATTGAAAAAATAGAATGTAGGAACCACATTCTAAGAAATTTTTGTCAGCGCATCAAAGAATTGACTAAACGTCCAAAAATAGATAACCAAATTAAACCATTTATTCAAAGTAGTGTACTACGATTCAGAACAGCTATTGTTGGCGCAGTGAAATATAGGAAAAACGAAAATATTCCTCTGGCGCAAAAAATTAAATTATTGAAAGAAGATCTTATTAATGGACCACGTCATATTTTTGGTGATCATCAAAACTGTACTAATGACGATAACAGTTATAAGTACTTTTGTAAAGGTGTTAAGCCAGGAGAGCATAATCTCTATGAAAAATTTGAAAATTCTATAATATTTAATGAATTTAAAATTATTTTAATGCGCGTAGTAAACAATGCTTCAAGTCTTTTGTATGACGTCGACAACAATTGTGTTGAAAATTATAATTCAGTTGTGAATAAATTAGTAGGAGGTAAGAGAGTGAATTTTTCAAAACGTGGTTCATATGAAATTCGTTGCAAGGCTGCTGCCATTAGTTTAAACAATCGCGGATCATTTATAGATATTGTTCAAAATAATATTGATGGGGGTGAAGTAGGTGTGCATACAAAAAAATATTCCGAGAATCTAAGAAGCAGAATTCCTTATAAAATGTGTACACGAAAAAAAATTATTTGTAATGCCGAAGATGGTGATTATGGTGCTGTACCTGAAGAAATAATAGATGATAAGACGGAGTATGAACTGGCTATGGAAAAAAATAAGTTCCTGCAGTATTTAACTGAAGTTGATCGCGAATCTGTATTTAATAGTACCATAGGGCAAAGTACAAATCCTGCGTGGCAAAAAGAAAGAGCGGCCAGAATAACCGCCAGCACTTTCGGTTCAATTTGTAAAATGCGTCAAAATACAGACACCTGCAATCTAGTACGAACTATTTTGAATAAAATCATCGTGATAAAATCTAAAGCAATAGCACAAAGAAGAGCTAGAAGGCCGAATAGAATTTTGAAATAATAGATTACAAAAGCGATGACTGAATACAACTTAAATGAAAGAAACTGTGAGGATGGAAGAGTATGAAAAACAGGTGTCGGACAACGTCGAAAGGCGTTTTAACAATATACGTATGCTTGTACCAACAGGGAAAGCAATGAACCAGTGTGTATAAGCACATTCACATAATTATAATAAGCAGAAAAAAACACCTTACAGCACCTGAGTAATACTGATTTTCTTTAACTGTCATTTAAATGTATTTTGACGTTTGTCTCATGAATCAGAGAATATAAAGTGCGTTTTTTTCCTATAAAAATTTTCAAGGTCAAAGAATTTAGGGTTTATGTTGGCATTACTTGGATTCCTTTAAAAAATATATGTTGGCAAAATTTGCTTTAGTAACTTTATAGAACTAAAAATTGGTGGGAAATTTAAAATCTGGCATTAAAGTTCTATGTACATCAAAAGCTCTTGCTAATTTTTCGTAACGTTTTCTTCTGGTGTGTTAAGATGCAGATCCAACAGTTCCTCTGCACACTTCACTACATTTAATTTAAAAATTCCGTTTTTTACGCGTATTCAGTTTCAAAAAGAAAAACTGACAATTTAATTTTAAATGCCAAAGTGACAAAAGTCGTTTACAGAAAAACCTGACGAAAATAAATTTTCTAATAATTTAAAAAAAGCAGTTTTGCCAATTTTAACATGGCCTTGAAAATTTTTATAGGAAAAAAACGGACTATACCTGGTTTACTGCTACTGCATGGCCGGCTGCGACCACTTGTGAGCTAAAATACGATTGCTTTTCTCTAAAAATTATCAATTTATCTTCAATTTAGGCTTTTGTGCACATCTACACGGTAACGGCTTTCATTTAAAAAAAGAATTATCGAAATCGGTCCAGTGGAAGTCTCAAAATAGATGTCGAAAGAAAACGCTTTACATTTTAAACATATAGATTGCTTATATATAATGCCGAAACTGGTGAACTAAATCATTCATTTATGATCGACTTAATAAAAACAATCGTCAGCAAAGATTGTTCTTTGTTTACTTACGTTTTCTAAGACTGCCAGATTTAAATTCGAATTTTCATGGTAATCTTGATGTGATATGTTTTTAGAATTTTTTTCAGTACTTTTCAATAAAACCCTAACTTATGTTATACCAAAGGAAAGAGAATTAAAAATTCTATCAAAATATATAAAATATACAAGATGTTCCATTTAAAATAGAAAAGTTGAATATTGATAGTCGAAAAGTTAACTGTAATCTGCAAACTAATATTGTCAAAATCTAGGTAAATAGTTATTTGTTTCATTAGTACAAAAAAATGCATGATTTCGGGACAAGTAAGACAGCGGCGAGTCTTACCTGTCCCGAAAACGCATTTTTTGTGCGAATGAAATATACTACTGCGCAGAGAATTAAAAAAATAGTCTACTGCGCATATAGCGGTAAGATATATAGTACCGTGTGTCCACAGGAGGACGCACCATAGGGATAACCTAATAGAATAGAAAGATCGGCTAATGCTGTGATCGCCGGCACTCTAAACGTTGTTTTCTGGCTTCTGACTCGCCCTTGTATGAAACAAATGTCACTTGTGACAGTTTATATGTCTGATTTAATGAGATTTGATATTGTTATAAATGGTACAAGAAAAAGGACGGTGGTCACAGCACTGATTGATATTTATATTCTATTAGCATTATCTTATCTCTATGGTGCGTACTCCTGTGGACACACGGTATATAAGTTTATAACTACAATATATAACCGATCTGGTGGCCTAGTGGTAAATGTGACAGGCTAGTAATCACAGCGATCAGCGGTCCGTGTTCAAATCCCGGGGTAGGCACGAGTGAGTGTACGTATAAAGACGTACAATATCAGTTCTTCTCAGGACTAACTAGGAACACCTGAAGACGGAGTAGATCAAAAACTCCCGAAACGTCGTGTGATATACACCCTAGACAGTGGAAAAAAAAACATATCATACTATTTTTTCTCCAACTACTCATAAATTCGGTAATATAACTTATTATTTAGAATCAAACATTGTAGGCAACATTGCAGAAATAAACAATCACTATACGGGGAAAATAAATAACAACGACGGCGATTGCCGAATAAATTTTTATTTTAAATTTACCTTGTAAAACCCTATCTTGCGTCCATTTTTGTATTAGTGCAAATATGAATCGAAACGTATACAGTTGCATTTTTTATAAATCGGACACTATATACTAATATACTAAGAGATGAGAGTAATATATTTCATCCTGTTTTATTTGAAAGAAGTATGACAAACAAAAAAGTGACATTCACTGACATGTCAAATTATAGAATTTATTCATTCAGTTATCTGAAGCTTCTTGCAAGAAAAATAAATTTATTAATGCAGATTATTAAAATTTTAATTTTAGCGGCTAAATTTAGTTACTTTTCTAGTGCTTGTGTGTTTTTAGGTTACCAGCAAAGTATTGCAGAAGACTTATGTGAATTGCGGTTCGAAAGAAACAGGTGCTGGAATATTGTATTATGAAAACCCCCTGCTTATAATCTTAGGTGTGGGGTAGGATGCTTAGCGGCAGCTGTAAATCTGGTGTGAATACTAATTTAATGCTCGCCAACTAATGTTACTGACTTTGAGGTGACGTAATCCAACTTCCCCAGGGGAAAATTGTATTTTGTACTGATTAACACTGGCCTGAATAGTCTGCAGTTTAGATACTTTCACCATCGATAACTTAATTTTCCTCTATTTCAGAATCTTCACATTTATTTAAATCTGGCTGCCAAAAATTAAATAATGTTGGAATAGAATTATATTTCAGTATCGTTTTGCATGTTTAACTAACCACCGCAAAATATTTATTACATGAACAGCTTGTTGACTTGCAGTTCTTAATTTTGCTGTTAGTTACCCAGAAACGCTTTACTTTCTCATTCCTTGGAAAACAATGCAAAAATAGCCCTGATCTATTTTTACTTCCTTTTACAATAAAGGAAGTATTGGATTCACCCCAAAAATTCGAAATTGAGTTTTCAACAGATCTTCACGTTTTAGAGTCCCCTGATCCCAAAAAACATATTTTTTTTCATTGGTCTGTCTGTGTGTGTGTCTGTCTGTCTGTCTGTCTGTCTGTCTGTGAACAGAATATCTCAAAAACGGAAAGAGGTATGGCGTTGAAACTTCATATATAAGTTTTGTGTACTATGTAGATGCGACAGCAAGCTTTTAAAGAAAATCGCATAACCGGAAGTAGGTGTTTACTCTTGCGATTTTTCAGTTTTTTTCGATTTTTTCAAAAACGGCTCTAACGATTTTTTTAAAACTTCTCATTTCTATTACATTTTTAATGTGTATTGATGTGAGATAGGTGATTTTCCAGTTGAATACTTCTAAAATGGGTTTCTTTTGTTTTTTTTCTATTTTTTTTATTAACTCCTATTTTAAATAGAACACCCGGTATATTATTACATTTTTGAATTCAGCTTAAAATTCTAGAGAAAATTTGTCTCTTCACCTAACGCTCTATTTTGCACCGTTTTTGTAGAATTTGTAATTTTTGAAAATTTTTGACAAATGGTTAAAAATTAAAAATGAAATTTTTGACTAATTATAAGATCACTGTAAAAGGAAGTTATGTGAGTGTATCACATCAGATTTTTTACAATTATACAACCAGTCATTGTACAATATTATTTATATTTTAACAAATTAAAAGTATTTGGTATTTGTCACAGCTGTCACAAAATGTGATTCTAATTTGTAATGGTTGTCATAGTCACAACTGTTGTATGCAAGACCCCCATAAAATTTAAATTCAACAGAAATCAGGAACTCCATGGTTTGTGGATCTAAAGTGAATCGCCTACATGTTCCAACTTTTAATATGCAGGCACTCTAGTAGCGTTCAGAGAATTATAGATTTCTGCATAATAAATGACTTCTAAACTCATGGTTTAGTTTCAACACACGAGCGTGCACAGATACACACGTGTATTGGGAAGCAAGAACAAGATATCAATACTTTATGTAATACTAATGAAAAACTTTTTTAAGAAGATGATAAATTTTTAAGTGACACGGGGAAGCAGAAATGGGCAGTGGCCACTTCCTAATAGAAGCTAGAATCAGAATAACTAAAGAAGAAAGTGTATACCAAGACCAGCACAAGAAGACGTTGAAATAGAGAAACGATTTCAAAAATAGATAAACAATGAAAGAGTAAAACATATAGCAGATTTAGCAATTGATGAATTGTAGAAAACTTGGGAAAGTTTGAATAATGTATTACTTATGTTAGCAAAAGGCAGGTGGAGTATACCGGGTGAGTTTTTTAAAGTGTTACAGGCGATATCTCGAAAACAGTTTACAATATTTTCGTGAAACTTTTGTGAGGTAAAAATGGGGCGACATATTTAAAGATATTTTTGACATTTGCCTCCTATCTGTGTTTTGAGGGGTGGGGGATAACTTTGGAATTTTAAATAGGATGATGTACTTTTGTTTAGAAAATTCGAATATACGTAACAAACTACATAAGTCTACAAAATATTTTTTGATTCGGTTTTGTTTATGATTTATTAGGTTATAAAATTAAAAAAATGTGATATTTTCGTTAAAACGTCAAAATTCTCAACTTACTTAAGTAGAACTAACGCATTTCTATGCAAACGAATTCTAATTTTGAAATAAGTGAACTGGATTTATTGGTAAAATGTATTTATTTTTTAATTTCTATCAAAATTTAGTCACCATAATTCCGTAACCGAAAGAGCAAATCAAAAAATGTTTAGTACATATACGTAGTTTTTACGTAGATTGGAATTTTCTAAACAAAAGTGCATCATCCTATTTAAAATTCCAAAGTTACGCCCCACCCCTCAAAACACAAAAAGAGGTAAATGTCGAAAATATGTTTTTATATGATGCCGGAATCTCCCTATTACCTCACAAAAATTTCATAAAAATATTGTAAACCGTTTTCGAGATATCACCTTGTAACACCTTTAAAAACTCACCTGGTATAGAAAGATAATAGAAAACACACAAATACCGTAGTGAATCGATAACATTAAAGAAGAAGCCAAACTGAAGAAGAAGAAGGTACGGAGAAATTTTTAAAAAGTAAAAAAAACTTACGTTTAAAGAATCAGTGAAATAATCGAAACAGAAAACATGAACAAGCTTTAGAAATGAAATGAAAAATTTAAGGGCATGTTTTAAATCGGAAATTTTAGGGAAGATGGGTGAAAAAGGGGAGATATAATTACATGAATTAGTAAACTTATGTTAGTGTGAAAAAAAATATATTTCAGAAGAATGAAAGGCAGAAATAATTGTCCCGTTGTTGAAAAAGGGAGACCACGAATTGCGAAAACTAACAAGGAATTTAATTTCTGAACGTAGCAAGCAAAGTGTACGAATAGAAGGAGGATAATCAAACCAACATATAAACCAATGTATGCATTATCTGTAACCTCATTTTAACTTGCGGTGTAGAGGCTGGTGCTTTATGAGCTTGCGTTTGGGGGTACAATGCTCAACTTTCCCCGGATTCGGGTTACAAAGTTGGAGTGTGCTTTTTGTGCTTGCTCAGCAACCATTGTCTGAGTTGTGTGTCATGGTAATGTGTTGACCTTGTTACCCAATCTCTTAGGTCTATGGTTCTTAGTAGAGCACAGTTAATTTGGTGCCCAACTCGGTGAGACCGAGTCCGATTCCAATCGCCAAGGCGCGTAGAAAATGGAAGCGAAGAAAGAGGAGACCAAGGAAACCATGGACGATGAAGTGGTAAAAAACTTGAGAAAAATGAAAAATAAATAAAGAAAACCGATACGAATATGGGAGGAAAAAACCGATGGAGAAGATTTGTGGCAACAAAGTCATAACCCTGGATGCCGTGAGATATGGGAGGATTTTTTGTCAGCAATAAATGTTTTCACGTATAAGTAATTAGTATATTAGCATGCTGTTCATATGGTTCGCTGTTTAATAAACAAGATATTAAAATCAAAATATTAAAAATATTCCTAAGAAACAGCTTTCACCGTATAACATTTAAGACTTATATAAATTATTATTCTACCATCGTGTCAAAAGTGACAGTGTTTTACATTTTCGAGTGTCGAAAGTGACTGTTTAAACCACTTTTAATTTTAGCGTGCGAATTACGTTTCTTTTTACACAACACCAAGGTAGCGTGCAATAAAAACATAAATGGCACTATCTATCGTAAATTCGTATGTCACTACAAAAACTGATATTACGTGTTTAAAAAATATGGTTATGTTAATTACTTGCTTTTACAATAACAAAAGTATTGAATTCAGCCCAAAAATTCGAAATTGAGTTTTCAACATATCTTCACGTTTATTACTTTCCCATACCCATAGGTATAGGGAAGTCTTGGAATCATGAAAATTTTGGAAATCGAGATTTTCACAGAAATATCCGTTTTGGGCCTCTAGGAACCCAAAAAAGTGGTTTTTAAAAAATGTCTGTCTGTGTGTGGGTGTGTGGGTGTGTGTGTGGGTGTGTGGGTGGGTGACGCTCCTACAGCCGAAAGTATTGCTCCGATTTTGATGCGCTTTGGAATGCGGGGGTGTATCAAAAATTCATCGACAAAATAAGCTTTTTAAAAAAATCCGAAACCGGAAGCGGAAGTTACGCATGTTTTTTTGGTACGACTGTTTTCGTGATTAAAATTTTGAAAATTTTATCGCGGATAACGATAGAGGGTTGTAAGACAAATCTGTTAGTTTTTTGCCGAACTCGCTAGGTTTAAAATGAAGGGCGCTATGATTTTTTGAAAATTTTGAGTTTAACGCCCTATTACTCAAAAATGGATGAATCGATTCAATTGATTTTTGTTTTCTGAATAGTATATGAAGGCTAACATAAGGTGATATAAAAAGTGTTTTGAAAAATATTAAGGGGCCTAAATTACAAATTTTCAAAATTTTGGAAATTTTCTAAAAATCATTTCTCAAAAAGTGCCCACAGGAATTTGTTTAAACTTCATACACTGATAGACCCCGAAAAGGGCTATCGATCTGTTTTTTAAAGAATCTCATGAATTATCTGTGGCGCCCTCTACGAAGCTTTGAAGTTTGAAAATTTAAACCCCTTTAATTAATAAACAAAAGAAGATATGTAGCTGGGTTTTCACTGAATTGCTCAGTGCATAATGGAGCATATGAATATGCAAAAAAATATTACACTCGTGGATATATGTAAGCGCACCGGCCCCCTCCCCCCTCTATTTTTGAAAAATAATTTTTTATTCTAACGGTTGTTATATTTTTGCGTCAAAGAATCTTTTTCCGCGAAAATAAAAAAATCGATTTTGTATGCCCTAACAAATATAATTTCCAGGTACTTAGAAAATTTCACCTCGGTGCTACAGCCGTTTTGAGGAAAATAATACATAATAGCACAGTGGCGGCTTGTCCACTTGGTGCCATCTACAGAAGCTCGGTGGTCACGTTTTGAACTACACATCTTATAACATAAAATCGTAGCTCTCTTTGTTTGCGTGTAACTATGTTTGTTCGCTATCTCCTCCGAAGATACTGGACCGATTAAGTTGTACGATGGCTTAAAAGTTTGCTAATTTTCAGACTTATTTAATTAACTTCTCTAGGCAGCAGTATAATTTAATTAACTTCTCTAGGCAGCAGAGCGGAGCGCCTATCGCTGTCTACTATTAGCTCAGGTGCGCGCATTATTCAAACAGGAGAGTGTGGTTCTGCGGTAAGCGTGCTGGCCTATCACGCGGGAGCCCCGGGTTCGATCCCGTCGATGCATCTTTTTTTAAAATTTATATTAATGAATCTCTCTTAATTTTGCGAACCGAAACGTAGTTCGGGTGACTCACTAGTTCTTTTATATTTACCCGTAATTTACGTGAAAGTGTAAACGCTTATCACGGTGAAGACGTGAGTCATCGAGTTGAAATTTTGATATGTTGTAAAGACTGTTGAATAAAGACGAAACGGGGCGGGGCGGGGCGGAACGGGATGATACGGAAAGGAAAGGGAAGGAATGGGATGGAAGGGGAGAGGACGGGACGGGACGAGGCGGGACGGGACGGGACGGGACGGGACGGAATGAGACGGTACGGAGACGGGGACGGAAAAAGGGACATGGACGGGGATAGGATGGGATGGGATGACAGAAAATAATTAGTCATTATTTAATACACAAATAACGAACCTCGCGCGAACGAAGTCGCGGGTAAAAGCTAGTATATTATAAATACGCTTTGCGCAGTTTTAAACACGTAGGTATTAAGTAAATATGTATAACCTTTTTTTGTTAAAAACTATTGCCACCAAAGAAATAAATGCACAGTAACATGTTGAAGAGGTATAAGTCTACTAATAAACATATTTGTTTGTTTATACAGGGTGTCCATTTAGTGCGCCGGTCTCCGATTACGCCTTTACCTTTTTTCCGATAAAAAGTTTGACTAGGGCGATCCTACTGGGGTTGAAGAAGGCACATTTTAAAATTATTTTGACATATACAGGGTGTTCCACAGAAGTTTGGCTAAAAAATTGTAATTTCTTAAGTGCATGGTATTGCTTGACGGCTATTTAAGCCTTTATATGTTCTACATTTAACTCTAACAGGTACTTTAATTTGCATGCAGCGGTTCCAACTTATGAACGTTTTTCTACGGCCAATTCTAAAAGTAGGCCTTTTAGCACTAGCCTGTTTAATTAAAAATGACGTTTTATAAATCAGCGTGTTAAAAGTGAAATCAGCTGTTTACTTTTAGCACATGTGTTAAAAGTAAACAGCTGGTGTTGAATTTAGAATTTTAAACAGGGAGTGAGGTTATAGTTATTCTAGTTTTTCGTTAGAGATAACTTGTTTTTAAATAATTAAAGCATTATGTAATGAATAAAATAAAATGTCTACTGTTATAATTACCTTTGATAACTAACTTTGACAGCTACCGGCTGCAGAAACAGTTACCTGTCCCGTTAAGGATATCTCTTTACTATGACATAAGACATAAATTATGACTGTCATAATAATGCAAACCTCTGTTAAATCGACATAGTTATGAATTAAAACAGTAAATTTAAGGCCGTAGAAAACATATTGTATGCAAACTCGTGTCGAAACATCCACAAATAGATATTTTAGGATGTTTTGTCAATATCTAGCTTTCATTTAAAACATCATATTGTTCCCATTTTTGAATATTTATCTCCTGAAAATTGAGATAAAACGAGATATTTTAATACAGAATGTTCAAAATACTGGTTTATATTTCAAGATCTTTAATCTTTATTTTATTTTTTTTAAATAGAACACCTTATATTTTATACGGGAATGAATATAGCTTTAAATTTCCTTTATTTTTATCTCAGTATGTTGTATTTTAATCTAAAAAGTGTTTGAGAAATTAAATTTTTAATAAAAAATCACGATGAATGTGCACTATTTGGCGTATAGTTTATAATAGTGGTGGTAAAAACCGACTTGACGGTTGCCGGCTTTCCGTTAACCGCGGTTTTTTAATAATTCGAACACCGGTAAATCGGTTAACAAATAATCTGAATTTAAACCAGTTAACGAACCGGTTTGGAAACCTGTTTAAGAAACGGTTTGTAAACCGGTTGACGAAGCGGTTTGAAAACCTGTTTATAAACAGGTTTAAAACCAGTTTAGAAACCCGTTTAAAAATCGATTTATTAATTGACTTAAAAGTTTGTTCATAATAACAAAAATGCGAATGTATAGCTCCCACATTTTATAAACCTAACGAATTTACGTTTTGTTAGAGCAGTTTATAAATCGATTTTAATCCGGCTTATAAACAGGTTTTTAAAGTGGACCGTAAACCGATTTAGAAACCGGTTTTTAAACATCTTTACAAAACTGTTTATGAGCGGGTTATATTCAGGTTTTCATGAAAAAACCGTGGTTAACCAAGAGCCGGTTAACCGTCTATTCGGGTTTTTTACCAGCACTTTTAAAAACCATGTGACAAATAGTGCACATTTATGGTGATTTTTTATTAAAAGCTGAATTTGTCAAACACTTTTTACATTAAAATACAATATGTTGGGTTAAATAGAAGAAATTTAAGTATCTATTTATTCCGGTAATAAAATATAGGGTGTTCCATTTAACAAAATTGAGAAAATAAGTATTGAATATGTTGAAATTTGAACCAGTATTTTGAACATCCTATATTAAAATATCACATTCTTATAAAATGTGACGTGTTAAATGAAAGCTTGATATTGGCAAAAAATACTAAAAACGCTCATAAGTTGGAAATGATAAAAGCAATTCAAAACAAAGAATTGAGTATAGAACTTATACAGGCTTAAACAGCCGTAAAGATATACAGGGCGTTCCATTGAAAAAAGTAATACTTTTCTGAGGTAAAATTTTTTGGGACAAAATTCTTGTAAAATGTGCCCCTTTCAATCCCATTAGAGAAACTTTAATCAAACGTTTTATCGACAAATAACTGAAAGCGTAATCATAGACCGGCGCACTAAATGGACACACTGTATAATATAATCAAATATAACTTTTGTATGCACCATGTATAAATTGACAAATAATTTGCGATCATAATATAACATACATAATAATGTACAATCGCAATTAACTGCTATGCTATTTGTCTAACTTTTACTTTTAATTATTGGTTACGATTTCAATTAATTGACAGTCCTGATTATGTCAACTGAGTTTAGTATACAGTGCTTTCGTAATGTAGTGGATAAATTCGTTAAAAATTCAGGGAATTACTTTTGGAAAAAACGCTGGGAGCCGTCGATTTTTATTTTTATTTAAAATCTATACATACAGGGTGACCCGCGTAGGAGATATGATGTCATCGATGTTTTTCTTAATGTCAACCCCCATTTTTTATTATGGAATTTGAAAGAACGCATATTTGACTTATGCTAAGCTAGCTTTTGCATATACGTCACATGACCAAAGATTAAGAAAACAAATTGCAAACGCAAAATACTAAATCTAATTGCAATGATAACTTCAAAAACGACTAAATTAAATGTTCAAATTGTGCACTGTTGTCTGCCTAACAGTAGCCAAGACGTCCGACATGTTTTTTATTGATTGCTGTCATTAATAAAAACGCAAATTCATACTTCTTAAAATTAAATTTAGTATTTTGCAATTTCAATTTTTTTTTCTTTAAATTTTTGGTCATGTGACCTATACGCAAAAAGTAGCTTAGCGTAAAATAAAAATCAACGGGTTCCAGCGTTTTTGCAAAAAGTTATTCCTTGAAGTTTTAATGAATTTATCCACTACTTTATGAAAGCACTGTATAATGGCCTTATAAATTAAGGTAGTATTTAGTAGGCGTCTATTAAAAAAAACTGCAAGGTAGCTGTGACAACAGAAAATGTACGATATCTATATCCTTTCCTGATTAAAAGGTTATTTCAAAAAAAGAGTTAATTTTTAAAATACTTTGAACTAAGCCGGTATAACTAAAACAACATTAACGTCATTATAAACCCAACTTGGAAATTATTAGTGTAGCAGACGAAGCACTTGTGACAAATTATGAACTACATTCATAAAAGTGCCTTTAATACCTCTTTGAAAAAATACTTAACACAGATATAAGTACATGCAAAAATTCTAAAACCAATACTTATCAAGGCAGACTCATATAACTAATTAAAACTAAAAAACAGATTCATTTTTATTAATCCTGCACAGAATATAAAAATAATTACCTGTATGTGTTCTTAGGTGTCTTTTCAGCAACGACGGCCTGTCGAAGTATTTGTTACATATCTTGCAGGGCAAGAAATTTTTAGTAGCCTTATTTGGAGCTTTGCTTGGCGTATTATCTGCTGCATCACGTTTCGGTACTGACAAATCTAAAGGTTTGTCCATTCTAAATGCTGTAACCCGTCATTTGCAACTACTTTTGTGTCAATTTGTGTGTTTCATATATATAAGCACCTTGCGCGACTGACGGAAAATATATCAGAAATATTAATTTATTGCAAGGGCGCCTTGAAAAAATAATTCGGCCGTAGGTGTACAGAAATCTGACCCATAAACACTCGTGTTGAACAGAAATCACCTGAAGATTGCAAAACCGCCGATAGAAGGGATGGGGAGCGAAATCTTATTGGCGATCCGTGGAGGACATCCCTCTGTTTGCTTATGATTTTATTTTAACCTAACTTTAAGTGTGGTTTTCCAGTAGCACCTGACGGAAATCCTAGTAGATCAATATTTATATATGAATTCACACAGAATGATGTTGTACCGTCATGCTGATTTACTGTTTTGATTCACCAAATATTAGGTGGATACCTTGCAATGACGCTTTGGTTATTTGCATATCGTTATATAATAGACAGCACCTGCATTTAGAAAAATATCATGAACGTCTTTCAATATATGCAGGGTGTCCCAGTAATAAATGCACAAAAAAGCTGCAGCATTCTGAAGGTGGGAATTGCCTCAGGTTTTTTTATTTTCGGCATTTTAAAATTTGATTTAAAAACCCCTTTATCCAACCCAAACCAACCGGATTTGAGAAAGATGTAGTTGCTACGGAAATACATTCAAAAGTTACAACATTTTTGTAATGTTGCTATGGTTATCAACAATACTTTTAATAGAAATGAATTGGTCAGCAACGGTAAGTAAAAAGCAGTAACCCACTGCATTCTTTAGGTTATTCATTTTTAATTGAGCAGTACATAAGCCAATTTTCTTAATTACTTCAAAAATCGTGTTAACTAATTAACTCCTTTTATGAGCTTTTTTTGATCCCTTATTTCTGAGACAACCTATATAATTTAGTTTTTGAATAAACAAAATATTATAAGATGGTGGAAATTTACTAAACGCCGAATCGTGTTACTGGTGCAGCTGAGTATCATTTACAACACTTTCAGGGGTAATATAATAAGTAATACGCTTATAATCGATGATTTTTTAATAAATATTATGAGTAATAACCCAAAAGCTGTAAATATAACGAGTACGTAGGGCTATGCCTTACCTGATTTTAAATGCCAAAAACTTTAGAGTGATGTTTCGTTAATCAAGATATCACAAGCACATCGTATTTACTTCAAAGTAATCATACGGCGTTTTAGCATGACACTCAATAGGTAAAACTTTGTATCTCCAGGTGTATAAATAACAAATGTAATTGAATTGTTTGAATTCTTGCTTGAATCACAAACAACAATTTTGTATTTATAACGTGGGTTCTTAAAGGTTTAAAAAAAGATCAAATGACTACGCCTTTTGCGAGTTGAATAAAGTCATTAACAATTTATGACAATAAACACTTCAGAATACGAGATATAGTGACATGTTTTGCCTACCGTGTTCTACGCCACTGCCCAAACGCACCTCGCTGATGATAGCCGTGGACACCGTTACTTAACCTTGAATATAAGTCGGTCAGGAAAATGGCCGCTGGTGATAATCTGGGCTACGGTCGATTGTCAATTTGCTGCTAGAACCGTGTCCAAGATGTCCAGAAACCGCCAAATATCTGTTACAACTAATACATTCTTTAACCCAAATGACTTCGAAGTTTTGCAATTCAAAACATTAAACCGACGTAATTTCTGCACTATTAATTTTTAAGACTTTATAAAATCTGCCCAATTTGTTTATATACCTATATTCAGCCGCGCCCAAAACGTACCACCAGTGTTTTCTACACTCGCTGCCATTCGTTAGAAATTTGACACGTTGACATAAATGGCAGTTATAAACAAAAGCGAAACGGGTCACACCCCTTGGCTTTACTGGAAAGTCAATACTTTTACTAGCAAAAACATACATAAAAAAACGTGAAATACGTCAAAAGGGCGGGAAACCTACAACTTAATTAACTATTACACTAATTGTCTATATAATCTTAAAATGTATGTACATTTTAGTTGCTACTAAAAACTACTAAAAAAGGAAGCTGTAATCTATTGTTCAAGCAAATACATCGGATTGTATTGACGGAAACTCACGAGGATGACTGCTACACTAGCTCTGCGGTCCATTAATGTTGATTATAAATGCGACCTTATGATCAGAGCTTCAGGTTGATCGGAGATGACTCAGCTAAGCAAGGTAAAATTCAACAGTCACTTCATCTTCTCTCTTCTTATGAGTTTGTTTATTTACAGGATTGCACCGACACATTTACTACAGCGTTGTTTGTGTTGCCTGCTTTATTTACCATTTTCGAAAATGCAGTCTGAGACTGTCGAACGACTCGTGCGGACTTGCAGGTACTTCAGAAGGATGCTACCATGACCTAAAGGTATTCTGTGATGAAATGAACAATGGTTGGGCCTCCAGGAGTAAGCAAATGTAAAGGATGTGTTAGGTCTAAAACGACTTTTACGACACCGCGCCGGTTCATACAAAAATTATGTAAAAGCTAAACGGCCAGCGCGGTCGATATTTCTCACAATAGGGACAATGACTCGCCTAGGGCCGCTGCCCTACCCGTAACAATACATGCCGACTAGACATCAGTGGAGCGAGGGAGGGTCCTACACGAGATTACCTACGGGCAACGATAGACCCAGAGTAAAACCGGGAAATTAAATACGCCTACCTTCCAATTTATCACTTTTCCGAAATCCAAAGCTCAACGGGAGTAGGATGTAGTAGCAGCCTCATGACTTTTGACGCTGCAGCGGCAAGCGTTCCCAACTTACGTTTAACGTTTAAACACTCAGGCTGCGCCGTACATTTATTTTTATACAGTATCTAACATAACCTGTAAGCATAAGCATGCACAACCTCGTAGGAATTCATAAGGCATCGTTCTATAAACCGATCTATTGGTCTAAACACATGTAATTAAGATTGGTTCACACAAGGTAAACATTTAATAAATAGGCTAAATCTATAACCCAGCTGGGAGGCGCTTCAACTCTAATCGACTATAGTGGCAAAGGCGGTAGTGATACAGCAAATAGGCACATAAATGGTAATCAAACAGATGAATAAAATAGTTTCTATAAGCGGCCTCACAAAGAGTGGCCGATCAGCAAATATGCAAGTTAATTATTAACAAACAAATGAGTTGAATTAGTTTTTGCAAGCTGCCTCAAATAGAGTGGCCGATCAGCAAATATGCACGTCAATTATTAATCAAACAAATGAGTTGAATTAGTTCTTGCAAGCTGCCATAATTTAGAAAATCCCGTACAAAGTAACCCCATTAGTTAAATAGGCAACGTAGAAACGATAGCATTTAATAAAATGCAGAACAATTTACGTAAAACTAAGTGTATTGTCAACTAATTTTACACATTTAAATAATAAAAATTGGCAAAATGTAGAGACCCAATCCATGAGATAAAGTCATTAATTAAATTTAAATTGATAAATACAACAGAAGCAAGAGCGGGACAAATTAAATTATAGCTGGCAATTATTAAAAATTAATAAATATTACAACACAATAGCCCAGCCGTATCATTCACAATAGTATATTTTTAATCTGTTATGTTTGTGGATTGGAATCCCTGCCACTACGTTTAAACACCAATCGCATTATCGAGTGCATTTTTAACCTCACTTTCTGTGTTTCACATGTGCGGGAAACCCCAACTAGTATTTGGTGTTATTAGTTGTGTTGTTGTTCATTGTTATTTTATAATTGTTTTACTTTACTAAATGTATTCTAAGATCGTTCTTTATTATTATATTATTATCATTACTCATTTAAGTCGTTGCTACGTAGTTCTAAACAAACTGATTGCTAGACGTGCTTATGACGTGCATTACCTGATCTTGTGTCTTTAGTGCAGCTGTAAATTGCTTGCTATATGTATATCCAATGCTGATTGCAGAATTGTCAATTACAAAATTTGTTACAATTTCTTCGTCTTGTACATTCACTTTATGGATACGAATAATGCACAACAGGTTCGTAGCTATTTCGAATTTTATTACGGTATTCTGCCATTGTTTTACTAACGTTTTTGTTGGAAAATTAATTATGAAAAATGATATCAACATAATCTTCCATTCTAAATATATAATTTTTTTAATGTTCAAAATAATTTACAACTTTGACGGTATAAAACAAAATTAAAATTAAAATAGACATTCGAAAGGTTACACTGGATTTCACTCCTCCGTTGGCCTGCAATATTTTCCCTTAAGGTAAATCATCTGTAATTGCGCAGTTTTGTGTTTTTAGTTTGTTAATATAATAATATCACTACTTTCATTCATTAATAATCAGAATATTATTTAATTTTCTAAAAACATCGATGTGACGACTGTTTGTCTTTTGTTGCACAATTAATTATGCCTGACAATACCATATAAACTATTACACTGTCCAATACACTTGTTAATTCCAATTCTAAAGTTTGTAAATATATTAGATCTTTGATATCGACTGATCTACAACTTTCAGTATAAAATTAAAACTTTATGATTTCACAAAATGTTGAGCTAAATAGCGGGTGCGTTAGTATAAGAAATAATAAATAAAATGAGCCACATTTATTAACCATTAATCATGATAGATTCCTAAATACTACTAGGAATGAGGACAAATATATTTTTTTTATTTTAGAATGATAATCGTTGTTCCCAAAACAATGTGTGTAATCCGATTATGCATGTCAAACAGCGGGAATTAACTTGTCAGGCAGGTTGAGAGAACTCCAGAAAGCTATCGTTGGTATGTGAACAAAAGTCGTGTTCGTGAATACCAATAGCTGACACCAGATTACTGAATAAAAAAATATTAACATAGTATTTGTAGAAATATCCGTTCTTCCCACAGCGTTGAAAATTAATAATTTAATATAAAACTTATATTGTTTGGTATAAACTCAAGATGGATTATAATTTGAATAATGCTTACAAGCCAATTCGACATTGTTAAGTGTCTTTAGATCTGAAGCCAAGATTTAGTCAACAATATAATAAGAAAAACTAAAGTTGTAAGATGTTTTACGTTGCCTTATAATCGTTAACTAGATTATGAATATGTCCTTACTAATATGTGTATATAATTCAAGTTTTTAAAAAAAGTTAAGTTCGTCTTAGAAGTTTTCACCTTATTTACTACCTGTTCGTAATTAGAATTTTAAAATATATTATTAAGAAAGAACTAAATTACATCTTGATCTTGAACTATTTTCCTAAAAATATACAAATCACTAAATAAAACCAATTTTTACTGACTGTAATGATTAATACACTCGTTGTGGTTTTGTAAATGCCACCTTATTTTCGTTTTTGCTTGACACAAGTAAACTTATTGCAGTGTAAATGTTTGCCTGCCACAGTGACAGAGATTTTCATAAACAAAATGCAATCTGACATTCACCTACAGACTTAAGTTAAGACATGACTAGATTTTCTATATTTCTTTCCAAGGGCTACCCTAAATGAGTTTTTTGTTTTTGGAACACACAATACTTCCGAAAATATACTTCAAAATGATCAATATGCTGGGATTGAACATTGTATTCATAAAAGACCGTTGCAAGTAACCAGAAAAACATTACATTCACCAACAAAAGAGAAAAGAAAACCTACCTAATAGACATTTCAATACCAAATTATGCAAATATCATAGAGAAAGGAACAAGAGCTCTGGAAGCAAGAAATAGCAAAATTAGTACCAATCATCATATCTACCATAGGTATTGCAGTGAGTAATTTCGCCAACCATATCGATTCATTAGGCATAAAAACACATGTTCACACAAATACGGTGTTTGAATCATACTTAAAATTCTAACAATTGTCAGAAAATTTCTACATCAATAATAGAAGAATATTTAACTTGGTAAAGACTCATTACGTGATCGACCGACAACGAAATGTGAGAAATATGAACATAATATTGCTTGGCTTGTGGTAGGAGGACTGGTATTGGAGGCGTTAGATTGCGTTAGCGACCTAACAACTGTCACGGAAATAACAACCGGAACCGACGGCTTAACGTGCTCTATAAGAACGGATAGATTGCAGTAGAAGAGGTGTTCGTGTTAATTTAGAGAAGTGTATTTTCTTGCAACGCTGATTTCTACAATGGTTAAAAACTATTAGGAGTATCGCATCATTAGTGAGATAAACTACCTGCGTGCTGGTAATGGCACCACACCGATACCGCAACATTTAAACAAAATATGTCTTGTTGCAATTTAAGTGATACTACAATAAAACAATTTACTTGACTCTTAACGTCAATTTTGTTTGGGATAAGCTTATAATTTTTCGTGGGTCTTCTGCATTTAATTTAGGCTGAGAATCTGTTAATAATCACACAGAGTGTAGATTTTATAAACCAATTTCGGCCGCTTTTGATAGGGTTGACGACCACCAAAGGCGTCGGTATGGTGGCTGGAGAGCTTAAGATAAAACCAATGCCTGGGTATAAGCTTCTAGCTTTGCATTGCAATTTAGCTCCGCAACTATTGCAGAAAATATAGCAATATTGTTAGGTCAGGTTAAAATTAACGACGCCACTGCCTTTTTATGTACGCGGAGGGGAATCGGGAAGTCGTTGAACTTAATCAATATAGGGGACAGTAGTCAGTCAGATAGTTACCCTCAAGCAAACAAAGTGTGTGTGATTTGAACGTGTTCAATCCATGAGAGGTAATAGCACTTTTGAAACAATTTTCACGTCACAGAATTTAAAAGTTCTCAAACATAGCCTACAAATCTGAAATCTGTTTCGTGTGTCGTTGTGGTACAGTGGAATTTTATTTCGAGCCCTGGCAGAATACTTGCGGAACAACGAGTGTAGTGTTATCAACCGACCCGTAAACAACCTTCTCATCGATGTCTGTTTTACTTTAGTTCTTGCATCCTTTGCCATTAATTTCTGTGTCCAGATACGTTGAATTTGTTTTATTGGTTACGTAATGCATGTGTGAATTACCGCCAATCTTGAATAAGCTATGTTAAGTAAAACGATGGATGTTATAGAATATTTAAAAATGGCCTTGTGCGAATAGCTTATTTATTAATATTGCTTTACCTATAGAATTTTATTATCGGTGAACACCTCCTAGAGTTTTCGTATTACAAGGCGCGACGTGCAGGCAAAAGTCTTAGGTGTGACTATCATGAACGATCCTTTTTACTTCTCTCGTGTGAAAGACGAAGGAAGTATTGTAATCACGAAAAAATCACCTTCCGAGATTTCTTCAGATCTTCACGTTTTAGAGTCCCTAGATGACGAAAAACAGGTTTTCTCAATTCCGCCTGTCTGTCTGTCTGTTGGCAGTATAACTTAAAAAATATTTGTCGGACGAAGACGATATTTTTGCATACACATTACATATATTGCAATGTATAGCTCTAATTGCTCTGTTATGCTTTAATTTAATATTGTATATAAGTTAATGTAAGGCAAATTCAATACTCAATTCGCTGTTTTATATATTACCGTGCTCAAACTTTGCCTGTCAGTAAATTACTAGGCTGGTTAAAATATGAAATATAACTATTTACTGCACAAAATAAATGGTTGTATGCCCCTTTTTGTACTTTATTAAACTGCAATTATTTAAAAATGCTAGCTCTCGGTAAAAGACAAGCTCCCTCTCAGGTAGGTTCCGAAGTCGACTGTAATTTAATTTGATCTTAATTGTACTATTTCAAGCCAGTAGTTCAAATACGCGTTAGTTCAATGTCCACAATCTCTCAAATCACAAAAGTTTAAATACTTGTGAAAATATGAGAATTCGCAAGGTAAATTTTCAAATTATTCGCGCTTCGCGCAGTGACGTAAGACAGACGCCGTCTATTGCAATTGTTTCTATTCACTTCTTGTGGCAGGCTCGAACCTCCGCCAAACCACGGGCCTCGACGACGCCTTCCTAATTAATGGAAATACGGCTTAGCTGAAGCCTTAGAAATGATCTCATGTTCTTCAGTAAGGTTTCGTTTCGTATGCAACTCGTTTTCCGGACGCTGACACTAATTTTTAGGCTAATTTCGTACCCTAGAACCTGGTCGAACTGCACCGATGCTGCTCTGGAGATGACGCCGTTGGATTTTCTCAGCTATTACTGCTCCTCTTGCTGCCAAATCTGGTGGAGACGTTCTTGCAGACCGGTACGATGCCCTGGACTGCTGATATCTTGGCTCCTATACTGATCTTGGCCGTAGTCGAAGCTCGTAAATTTTTGCTGATTGGCCCCGATGTCCTCGAAGGACACAAATCTTAACAAACTGCTAATAATTTCTATTCAATTGTTCTCCTCGTTATTAAACAATCTCGCATCTAGTTGCTAAGTAACAATATTAACAGAAGTAAGGTTTGATAAACAATGGTACAAATTGGAAGAAAATTTGATTACTTAATTAATATTTACAAATTCCTTAAATTCTAAAATATTGCCTTTTTCTTATAATTAATAATGTCTTATAGCGTTAGACTCACGAACGTTTTATTATTTTAGTTTTAGCCACTGCTCTGCTTTGTAATTTTAAATGCACTGATTTCTTAGAGTTAACCACTTCTCATTTGCTTCCTTTCTGTCCTGTTGCCTGCTTCTCTAATTGCTCTTTGCAATGTCCTGTTATTTGATTATTGCTTACTTTACCTTTTTAGATTCCTCAAAATTTCACTTTGCTTGGCTTTATTGAAAACTACGCTTCTTTTAACCTGCACATAGCAAACCTTTTTGTGTCTATTAATTTCTTTCTGTTCGGCTTCACATTATGCACAAACCTATTACTTTTATTTATTTAAAAGTCAATTTCGACCCCTGTGAAAATAAGATTTGCCTTTGCGTTCTTTACTCAACTACTTTACTATTTCTCACATCTCATTGTCAATACATTTAATATTTTAATTGTAGTTTAATATTGCAGTTACATAAAACACCCCAACTCTCTGCTTATTTAATCGGTTAATTATGTTACACTGCTAGCAGAGTCGTGAGCTTAATACCATTACAATATACCTGAAAAACCTAGAAAATTTCAGACAAATATATACAGGATGAGCACCTTAAAAAAATAAAATGTTGTGTATTTTTTATTCAACTTAGTAATAGATACAAGTAATAATTTGTACATAGTGCAGGCTTTTACCAAAAAATGGGAGCCAGTGGATAGAGGATAACTGTTCGACGATACAAAAACGAGACACAAATTAGCGCGTTACTAAATATAGCTGCGATATAGGAATACGAGAGGTCGGTGCTTCGTGGCGCAGATAGAAATTGCTCGTTCCCTTACAAATCTCACAAAACGTTGTGGGCTGCACACGTGGTCCGCCTGCAGTTCGAATTCGACCACCGGTAACGTTTTTTACTTCCTTTTACAATAAAGGAAGTATTGGATTCACCCCAAAAATTCGAAATTGAGTTTTCAACAGATCTTCACGTTTTAGAGTCCCCTGAACCCAAAAAACATATTTTTACTTCCTTTTACAATAAAGGAAGTATTGGATTCACCCCAAAAATTCGAAATTGAGTTTTTAGCAGATCTCTACGTTTCAGAGTCCCCTGAACGCAAAAACATATTTTTTCCATTGATCTGTCTATGTGTGTGTCTGTGTGTGTGTGTGTGTGTGTCTGTGTGTCTGTGAACAGAATATCTCAAAAACGAAAAGAGGTATGGGGTTGAAACTTCATATATAAGTTTTGTGTACTATATAGATATGACACCAAGCTTTTGAAGAAAATCGGATAACCGGAAGTAGGTGTTTACTCTTGTAATTTTTCAGTTTTTTTTCGATTTTTTCAAAAACGGCTTTAACGGTTTTTTCAAACTTCTCATTTTTATTACATTTTTAATGTGTATTGATGTGAGATAAGTGATTTTCCAGTTAAATATTTCTAAAATGGGTTTCTTTTGTTTTTTTTTCTATTTTTTTTATTAACTCCTATTTTAAATAAAACACCCGGTATATTATTACGTTTTTGAATTCAGCTTAAAATTCTAGAAAAAATTTGTCTCTTCACCTAATGCTCTATTTTGCACTGTTATTGTAGAATTTATATTTTTTTAAATTTTTGACAAATGCTTAAAAATTTTAAATAAAATTTTTGGTTAATTATAAGATCACTGTAAAAGGAAGTTGTGTACGTGTATCACACCAGATTTTTTATTTGAAAATTTATTTAATTTATTAAAAACGTGAAGATATTTTTACTCCTAACTTAATTTGCTTTTTAAAATTATTTATTGTCACAATGTCGACGAGGGAAGTTCTGGGTAAAGGCTTTTACAGATTTTTTCAGCTTACCTCCACGCTTTCCCACTGGGCTTGTTGCTGATCGTAAATGGGTCTGTAATCTGTAACGCCCCGTTGTATTTTTTTGGCGTTCCTACAATGAATTGCGCCCTTAGCATTTTGGCGTTTGCATCTCTAATTTATTAATACACAGCTCTCATCTTCATTTTCAGCCAGGAAAATTTGAAATTTCGAATGCGCGCACCTTGCGTTAAGACGCAAGTCGTCAAATTTTTGGAACTCGGGCGTTTTTTTCCGCCTAGCATTTGAAGCAAGAGGTCGTCTTCGGGAAATTCCACTCGTGCCCCATTGGGATCTGTTTCAAGTAGGCCGTGTATTTGGCGATGACAGGATGTTTTCGCTTTAAACTTCTTGCGTGAGCGTAAAATTTAAGCCGATCCATGAATGTCGGAACGTTATCCATCGTTGGGCCTTTATGCTGCACCTTTATCACTTCACCATTATGCTGCACTTTGCATCTTGCACGCTCATGAACAACGCTACTAGCGGATGCCCCGTGAAACATTTTCTGTAGGCTGAATTTTTCTTGCGTTGGAGGTAGTCCGCGGGTGTCTAAGAGCTGCAGATTATCACTTGCCGTCCTCGTTCCACCTGTGTCGAATTGTTCCAGATAGCCACGTAATAAGTACACGCTGTTTCTGCTAACTTTAGTGGATTTGCTGTTGACTGAACCGGCAGTTTCGCCTGCAATAGATTATGCAATAATCCATAAAAAAAAAAAACCTTTGGTTACAATTACGGGCGGAAAAAGTAACTTATTAGCTATCTTATCAGTAGCACTGGCAATTTCAAATAGGGATCTACTGAAATCTCTCATAGAGCGTGTACAAGTTGCAGTGTAGTTTTTTTGTTCGAATTCTATCACAAGGTATTTCAATTAAAATTAAGTATTTTAAGTTTTATTCTAGCCTGCGATCGGGCCGTTTTTATCAGCGCATCCGCTAGGATGTTTGTATGGCATCTGTTACGTTACTTTTGGAGCGACCCTTGTATTAGTAAATTTTCGCTAGTTGAATTTTCAGCTTTTGAGTATTGTTAGGTGGCTTTTTGGAAATTCTTGCATGCTTTAAATTAGGTCTGATTAGCTATATCTTATTTTTAAATATCCTCCTATAATTATGAAGCACTTTCGTAAGCATCTCCCCGAATAACTACCCCTAGATTGCTAATTAAATTTATTTTAGCATTATTTCTACATATATTACAGATTGGTAGTTAGGCAACCCTCTTCGCTCTTCTAACACTTTACAGTTATATTGCTGTTATCTGCGATGGCACTGGTGCATTCCATTAGTTTTTCTGGAGGTCATGCAGTTTTTGGAACATTGATAAGAGCAGACTTGGTGCTGCATTGCTGGAAATTTTCCTTCCTGTTCCACATTTAGCTGTGTTCTAGTGAAGTTGTACCTATTTGGGCTCGTTTGCTTCGTAAGCTTTGGTAGCTTTCTCGATTTGAAGAGGATTTTGTCGCATCGAAACCCCATGGACGTGCTGGTAATTTTTGGTGTTTTATATTACCCCGTTCGTATCGCCTGTTGGGCGGATTTAATGGTACCGTCTTCGCTGAGCACATGTCGAAATCCTTCAGGCTGCCTACGATCGTAAGGTTTGTGGTCGTTAACTGCTGCTCCTAGCACCTTCGTATAGCTGTGATTTTGTATTTCAGCCTGCTTGTGACCTGCTCATTGTTTATTGCTTGTTTGCTGCCGTTGTGTCGTTGTGAATTGACTTTTCCCTCGTAACCTGTGGACGAGCACATGTTATCTGGATCGACCCCAATGAGCTGTCGTAGTACAAACCTGCTGCGGAAGCTTCTGCTAGTCGCAGTCTCTCCCCCGCTGAACTCATAGTTTGGGCGAGAACTTCTCCAGCTCCGTTTGGACCTCGCACTGGGCCCCTGCCTGAGAGATTAGCCCCAGCTGCTGTCGTAGCCTACGGAAGTCACCTCCTCCTGCTGGCCGCTCCACGCGCCAGAAACTCAAGCTGGCCTTAGGCTAGTGCTCCTACGAGGTTACCAAGGTCAAAAGTTGTATCGTTAGCTGTATTTTGTTTGTTCGTATTGGAAATTGTGATTTTTGCTGTGTTGCCCATTTTATAGACGCGTTTAGTAATGTTGAATAGCTGCGTTCGCTACGCTTTGAATGTAAATCAGAGTACTCACCTGCTCAACTAATAATTCACTTTCATGGCGCGTTTGATTTGGTTTATTGTTTTGCTTACTTGTTGCGCGATACCTGTCAAGTCGCTTCGTGGCTCGTTCGAACTACGTGCGTGTGGCTCCGTTCCAGCCCACGGGATTATTACGGATTTGAATTCATTATGTTGTTCGACGTTTTTGCTTCTTTAATTCGGGGCGTGAAGCGTTAGCAAGCATGCTGTTTATTTTTCAACAACTATTATATTATGTCTTTCCTCTAGGGCGTACGGAACTGCGTGAGATCTCACTCTATCTAGTATATCCCGCCAATTAGAAAAGTTGAAGCGTAATTATTTGGGTAAAAGCTAGCGTCGTGTGTCTTTAGCTAGCAACCGCTTATCGCTTGCGCCGTCCTCACCCTCTTTTGGGATCTCTGCTTCACAGAGGGTTGCACTTTGAGTCAGATTTGATTGCTTTATTGGTTACGCGTGTAGATCTGCTTCACAGATTGCGTTATTCTAGCTGGATGATTGTGTTTGATTATTTGGCTACGCGCTCAGGAAGTGAGTATTTGGTTATTCGTTATGCGGCAATTGTAATCTGTGATATATTTAGGGTACTTGTGTGTGCAATTTATATTGGTATATGTACGCAGCATTGATTTTAATGTGTTATATTTATCATTGTTTCATTGTATTGGTCTTGGCATGTGATATTTGGGAATTTGGTTGCAAGCACTATAGAACCTCCTGTGTTAATAAAACTTGTTATCAGCTTGATTTTGGTGGTGTCATTTTTATTGCTTTTGTAAGCTGGGTGTATCCCAACCTTGGGGAGGTTGGACCCAAGGATTTATTCTTCGTCGAGAACCTGGCGCCCTTTTTAGAGTTTGGAAGTTTGGAACCCCGACCTCACGGCGAGTTGGCAGCCTTAGGCCGATATTTACCAGCTGACAAAATACCTATTACAACTTTCGTCAACAGGTAAGGCCCACCCTTGCTCCTTTTATCGTTACACATCCTAGATTTAAATATTTTGTTGTACCCAATGTGTAATGACTGACATAATAATTTTGGTGTTTGGCACCAATTACAATTTATTACTATGTTGCTGATGTAGTGCGCCAGGTTTGTACCTAGAATTAGATATGGTACTTGCTATATCTGGGCATTATTGAGCCTCCCTCACCAATTTATAATGCTTAATATTTGTGACATCTCTTAGTGATAATTATATCTACTTTTACTGATATTGGCATTTCATAAACCTGCTCGTTTTTTTGTTTAGGATTGTGAAGCAAATTGCACCCAAGGTAGGTGGTGAAGTGATTTGTTAGCTAGACTTGTTTTTGTTGTGAATAACGACTGGCGCCCTATTGTGTTTTAATTAATATATGTAAGTATTTGTAACCTTAAGAATCGCCGCTTGGTCTTTGTTCACGCGATATTCTGCCGAGGGTTGGAGTTAGCCAGGGCTGTGTTCACACATCGTTTAAAGGTGCTACAAATAATATCTTAACTTCTTGGTGAATTAGTATCGTTTGGGTGGCATAAGCAAACATTGAAATCACTTTGCATAAATTCTAAAAATTAAATATTTTAAAGATATTGCATTATGTTTCTTCTTTGGACAAATATAAATGTGCCTCCATTCAATAGGTTATTTTTCCTCTCGTAATCTAGGTCGAGGCTGTGACCTACACCTCGAATAGGAAGCTGATGCCTTCATTTAAGGACAGATTCTGCTAGGATGGCCGAAGAACGTAGGGTGAAATTAATTACTCTCTCTTTCTCTCTCTCTCTCTCTCTCTCTCTTTCTCTCTCTCTCTCTCTCTCTTTTTATTACAGTTAGTGGTACTATATATTATGTGTAGTGTTTTCAAAACAAACGCCCAGTATTGAAGAGATTCTATAAAATTCAATTACATCTTCCGATTTTACGTAGTTATTTATTGTACAGGTGTCAATACTTGGTGCTCTGGCGGTTAAACGAGTGAAATGGGGGAACACCTCGTTATTGGATAACTTTATTGAGTTTCCTTCTTTCAATTTAAAATTATAATCGTTAATCCACATTGTTGGTAAGAGTTTTAATAAATCACTTGAGTAGGAAACAGTTTGATTATGTTGTTCGTTTATTAATTATTTTCCAGATAGTAAAAGAAATAAAAATAAAAGAATTTATTCTCTCTGCTACATAATCCGGGGACATACTATAGTGTATTGTAAACTGGGATTCGATTATATTCTGTGGTTACGAAGTCCCCTGACCAGTAAAAATAACCGGCTGAACTAAGATAAGCACCTACGCGCTCGCTCTAATGGCCTATGAAAAGAAGCTAGAAAGAGAGCAGTAGAACTATACAAATGTTGCAGTGGTTCGTACCTTGAAAGGCCATCAGAAAATAAGATCGATTCCTAGTTTATATGTATATACATGGTAAGTTAAAGGTCGAATATAAATGCTCTAAATATTTAAATACCACGCCACTGGTTCGTGTTTCCAGCTATACAAATTATGTGAACTTCTAAAATCTGCGTCGTCGATATTAGCCTTTTGAACAATAACAATCAGTGGAAGAGTTGGGGCAATGCTGTGTGTAACCCTCGTGGTTTGCTTCTAAAAAGGAAAATAAGGCACAGCAGCGACTGAAACGTAATGGCTCTCATTCATGTCTAGTGTCAATACATGCATGATTAATGTCTTATTTCCTGAAAGGTAAACGTTTCTAAACTTTTGTGTAGGAAGAAGAATGATTAGCATGACGCGGCATTAATAGTCGCAAATTGTCACTGTACAATCTGGAAAATATACACCTGAGTTAATTTCCTTATTGCAGATACAAGCATGCACCGCCTACGTCCAGTGGTGGGGCGATTTGTGTGCGACTTTCATAAAGATTTCCTATTTGAGTTTTGCAAACGGCTAGAAATCATTATTTCAAGTAAAAATTTCAAAATGCAATTCCTATTAAACGTAGCGCGTAGGAATAAATAAATAAATAATCATACACTATCAACAACCTTAATCTTTTAGAATGTTACTTGTATACTTAAATAATAACTAATTCGAAGGATAGTAAGTACTTGAAATTCATTTTATCTAATATATTTATAATATTGAATAAACATAACTGAGTAGAAAATTCTAGATAATTTGTGGATAATTCAGTGTGAATATAGTAACGTAGCCCTTCAACATTTTGAAGATTGTACTCAAGTTGGTATCTAATATAATTATTTGGAAATGCTCTGACAGTGATACTAGTAAACATAATTTTTACATCTTAGTTGACTTCTGTATTTTTGTAAACGGAAAATTTGTTTTTCTTGTAGTACAAGGGTGCATTTTTAGTAATATATACCATTAGTGTATCCCCTCGTTCTTCATTGAAATAATTCATTAAATACCTGATTTACCCCAAATAATTACCAATTTTTTTGACAAATGCTATAGCTATGAGCAAATACTCAAAAGTTTCTTGGCAGATCTTTAATAAGAGGAGCCACCCTCTAGGTGATAAAATTGATGGTGATGTTTGAACACATTCAAAAATTCAAATAACCTGCTAAACCTTTTGCACCTAATGAATTCGTGGATTTACAATAAAACACACAGTTTTGCTCGAAAACTTTTTTACTTATAATAGTTGTAGTATACAGTGTCCGACACTGAGGCGGGTGTGGAAGATAAGGCAGGAGAAACTAAAATCTGCAAAAACGATTGAATTTGAGGTTAGGAAATAAAATGTCAGAAAATATCTCATTAAAAGAACCTTTCAAGATACAAAAATATACAGGGTGTTCCGTTCAATAAATCGGAATGATTAAATTTAGAAATATTAAGCTCTCTATACACCAATAATAGAATGTATGTATGTATAATCTGCAACCTCATTTACCTTGCGGTGTAGAGGCTGGTGCTTTATGCGCTGGCATCTGGCGGTACAATGCTCAACTTGCCCCGGATTCGGGATACAGAGTTGGAGCGCGCCTTTGGTGCTTGCGCAGCAACCATTGTGTGAGTTGTGTGTCTTGGTGATGTGTTGACCTTGTTACTCCATCGCTTAGGTCTGTGGTTCTGAGTAGAGCACAGTTAATTTGGTGCCCAACTGTGAATGGTCTCACTGAGCCCGATTATAATCGCTAAGGATACGGAAAAATTCCGACCCCCGCGGGATTCGAACCGAGGACTTACTTAATGCAAGCCCGGCGCTTACCCATCTGCGCCACGCAGCTTCTCTTCAATAATAGAATGATAAAAATTTAAACACTTTACGAAATTACCTATATATGTTTTTGGTGTAGCTACTTGCACCGTTCACCAAAACCAAAAGTTTTTAGTTTGTTTTGATGTAAGATGTAAGTAAATGAATAAAGTCAAGGATAACAATTATACAAAATGTCCCAAAAAGAATGGGACACCGATTGGTGCAGGAAGACTGTACTAAGGAGAAATAACTGGCGTATAACCCTGTATAACGTAAAGAAGTAATGTTGGATGAGGTGAGCAGATTTATAGAAAGTCACGATATTTATAAGGCACTTCCAGATTTTTAGTAATAATCGAAGCTAACATGCTGCGGCAGTCCGTAATAGTATATTACGTAACAAGAGTTGTAAATGGAATATTACGCATGAATGGAAAAGTTGCGCGCGAACCGCTTAGCGGTAAGTGCAGTAATTCCAGAAGTCCGTAATTGCTTCATAACTCGAGTTATGTACTATACTTTTTCTACGACCACACTCATAAAAAAGAAATGTTTTATTGATTGTCAAATCATTACGGCCACATCTCCTTAAAAATTAGGCGGCTAAATCACAGCTCTGCACCGCTTCGTACAAACAACAACTATAAAATATACGTAACTAAAATAACCAAAGCGAAAAAGCATTGTTACTACCAACATAATAGGTCACTGAATACCTAATCGTGCGATCGACCCACTTTACGTACGCTGTGCGTAAGAACACGCTTACACAACTTGTAAGTTGTACACTTTAGTGGTCGTAAAAAACAATTTTTTCGACTACCATTTCCTAAAGGAGGCTATTATTTGACACTTTCCTTACCTCAGAAGCATGTTGTTATTGCATACTATGCAATAAAAATTTTATTGCACACATCTGTCACTTTATTGCACACTTCTGTAAAAACTTTGCGAATTTTCAATTTAAAGCAATGAAAATATACTTAGGTAAGTGATTTTTAATAAGTTTTCAATTTGAAATAACGTTGACGTTTTGTAATCTCTTTTAGCATAAATATGTGGTAGTCGAAAAAATTATGTATACAACTCGTATCTAAAGCTTCTTTCTTGCACTTGTGAGAGTTAAAGAATTCGCCTCCGGCTCATTCTTTAATCTTTCTCACGCGTGTAAAAAATTGCACTTTATAGCTACTCGTTGTATAAATAACTATTTCATAGCCGCAAAATTATTCACTAGTTGCCAGTATACAAAGCAGCATATGAGCATTACAAAGCAAGAAAGCGACAAAGAATGGATAAATTACAAAATGTTCATTGCAAGAATGCGGTAAACTTATGCGGCGATTTAAAATTGTATTAGTACTATACCCCATATTCCATTTGGAGTCAACCAGACATGGAATTTTGCAATTAGGTACATTTTATTTACGTGTTTTACGCTGTTTAAATGTTGTTATCGAATTTTGGCCGTTCGGTTCAATTCCTCACGCAAAAACGTAATTTTTTGGACTTAACGCCTATTACACTTGCATAGCAGTATCACCCTATGCTAGTACATCTTCAAAAGAAGCAAATTGAAATGAATAAATCATTATTATGCACCAATATCGTCTAATGAAGCTATTCTAAATTATATTTTTACCGTAGTTTTGTAATCTGTAATGTACTTACCGCATATATAGTTTTAGCGTCTTACACAATGAATATTAGCTTCACTATTACGACCTACATATCACATCTACATACACGCACCAATCCACGCTTTGCTCGTGCACGCGTCGTACAAAATGCAAAAATTTGCACAAAGTTGCTGTTTTTCGACTTGTCAGAGGAAATCATACATTAGGCCTATATTGTGCCGGGAAAACCCTATTCCGATTTGGTTAATATTTAACTTCAGATGATATTTTGTGCGTTCTGAAGATTTAGCACCCAATCGAGGTCAATAATTCAAATACAGCGAGTAATTTCAATTACCACAGGTAATTCAAATACTTGTAAAGTAATTTAAATACTTTAGAGTAATTTCATTACACAAAAGTAATTGAGTAATTGAATTTAGTAGTTAATTACCTTCAAAAAGTAATTGTCAAATACTTTTTAACAAAAATAGCAATTAACAAGTACAATTACCGCATTTTGAAAAGTAATTAAATTCCAAATCAAATAAACAAACAGGAATTTAATTAGAAATTTAATTAAAAATTAATTAATTACTTCTCAGTTCTGTGTATGTGTATTTCATTCTAGAACACCAACATAATGTGAAAAAATAATCGACATATGTTTCAATTTTCAAAGACAAGCCATTTTCGTTTGCTCACATGTTATTTGTAAGACGATATTTTGCATGGGGATTATATGCCTACCTGGCATAAAACCGAGAAAAATATGATAAAATATATACAGGGTAAATACCGTAAGAAATAAAATTCTTCTTATTTTTGCTTTAACTCCAAAACTATTACTTGAAAGTAATATTTTGTAACTAGCTTAGGTTTTTACCCTTGACGAAAAAGAGTATATTTTGTACCCAATATAAGGCTGAGCATCTTAAAAATAAAATTTTAGTTGTTTTTGCGTCAACTGAGAAATAGATACAAGTGATAATTTTCTCATAGCTCAGGCTTTACCCTGGACGAAAATGAAACACAACAGATATGTTGCAATGTTGCAAAAAAGAAAAAAGGCAGCCGCATCCCACCGATGGGAGGAGTCTTCGATGGCACCTTCAGCGAACGGTGTTTACTTGCGGGCTATAACCGATCAATGAAATCGCATTCGAAGGCTTGTTTGCAGACGCTGAAGTTCGAATCTCATCACCGGTAATTTTTTTTATTTGCAAATTGATGTAATTTGCATTAGCAAGTGTTTCTTTGTTTGTTTCAGTATTACTACAAACGTGAAGATATGTATACCCCTGTTTTTCTTAGATTTTTAAAACTGTTTATTGTCACAACGCCCACTTGCGAGGGAAATTGCCCTTTACAGACTTTTTTTCGGGTTGGTTTTGGGAAAGTGGCAGTTATACGATTATACGATTCCGAGTGTGTTAGATCAGTAAAGTAAAAATATATGTGGACTACTTTGCACTCTTCTTCAGTTTACATTTTATATAGTTTAGAAGGTGATATGTATTAATTCTGCCAGAGAAAAATACATGATAATATTTATATAGATATGTAAAAAATCAATTCTCTCAATTTACCTTCAAAAATTATATTAGAGCCTCTAATAGTAATATAACTCCCAAAAATTGAACTTGGTTGGCTGTTATAATAAAATTGCAAAACAATTTATCTTATTTGTGATTATATGCTTATATGAGTTTTTACTCGAATAAATTGTTATTAACTTAATTTTAGAATTGTTCTTATTTGTTTAATGGTGTAGGGAATGTTGATGGCAGCAGATCAAGAAGTAGATCACCAGCAAGATGGTTAGACCAAATAAACAAGATCATCGGACGTCCATTACAATCGAGTCTTCGCAATGCGATAGATCCCCAACAATAGAAAAACATAATCTATAAATATACCATAGCTATATTATCACGATTCTTCAGACATGAAGATGTGACGAAGTAGGAGGAGGAAGAGAGAGCAAATAACCTGTAAACGTTTTTTTATTAAGTTTTCTAATAAATTATTTGTTGTTTTACATGGTTTTGGAATGAATTTTATTTCAGTTTCCTTTCCTGTTTGCCTTAAATGTTGATTTTATTGAATGGTTGTAATTATGCTAAAACCTTTAATTAGTAGTCGTTTCCAAATTTGAAAATTTTTAGGTTGTAATATTATAGTTGAAAATTTCATGCAATATAATGTTTTAAGGAATAAGTATTGACAGAATATATTGCAACGATAGCTCCAGTTTTGACTAGCTATTACTTATGCAATGACTCAATGCTTGATATGCTTATTTTATTTAGTATTTGCGCTATTATTTCTTTTCAAATCAATTTTACTTTTAACTAAATATTACAATTGAGACACTCAGGGGGTTCGCCCATCTAGTTATCTATTAATTAAAATCAAAATTTTATTATGCTTCTATGACTGGTAACCGACACCAACTGTCAGCTTGACTTTTAAATTCAATTAAACCAAGAATTGACAATTATACTTTATACTGACATATCCATCCATCACTTTAAGTACTGTATTATGTTTATTTCAGTCTTTCTTTTATTGTTCGTTATTCAAACTGCTTTTATATGAATAATTAAAACAAACCTGAACACTTCTCAAGCTTTCACTGCAAGTATCCAAATACTACAGCTCCCAATGTCCACAGCTCCTGATGTTCACAGTCTGCAACGTCTACAGCTTATTTTTTCAATAGTCGAAGCTATGACTTTCCGCCATCCGTCAAACCACATCCAACCTGTCAAAACCCCAACTGTCCTTAGAATCCGGTCATACTCCTTTTATCAACATAACTGCCACACCAACAGACTCCTGGTAAGTTTCACTATTATAGATGATCCCAAACTAATCTTCTTTATTCCTCAGGTGGTACTATGTATCCAACAGCACCCATAGAAACTGTCCAAATCAAGCAGCTACCTCTTATAACTTCCTTCTAAACGATTGGCTTGTCTTCTATGTAATCACTAACTTTAGTAATGAATATCAATTATACCTTATATGTATCAATAAATCCAAATCCATTAAATTATTGTAGTATTCTTGTTATTTGCATTCAATTAACGGTATTGCACAATCTCTTCACCGATTGTATGGTTCCACTAAATTCAATATTACCTTTTTCATATTTTCAACACGTATATTTCTTAATATCCCCATTTGTATTTCACCAACCATCATACTAAATAAGGCATAATTTCCAACTTTTTATTATTAAAATAAGGTTTTTCAAAATTCTGTATACATTTTTTTCTAAATTTGTTATTATGGCTGTCTAAACAAAAATATTATCTCTGGTAGTTACTATTATTCCTTCCCTCTTAAAATATAAAACGTTCTAATTATTATATGCTACAATTCCTTATTATTAAAGCAAGCATACTTGTCAAAATAACCTTGGTTTACAGTTTTTATCATGGTTGAAATCAACCATCAAAATTAAATACTCAATTTCTATTTAATTATCAAGTAACATTAATAATTGTCTCAATTTTAATATTCATCGTTCATTTTTAAAATTAACACCCATCTTATTTAAAAACCCTCAACATTTGATTATATTAATCTTCCAAATTTATCATATTTTTATTATTATTTAACCACTATAACAAATAGGGTAGTTGTATCATCACAATATATTCTTTTTACTTTCTTGCTTTGAAGTGAATCTAATATTTTTAGAATTAGTTTCATGTAATAATAATAATAATAATAATAATAAATGTCTTTATTATCAGTTTCATATATGAAAAAAGAAATACAATGTTAAATACATGTGCCAGGCGATGTTCAGCATGGCGGCATCGGCAGGGCGTTGCCTCCCGCTGCTCTTCCACTTAACCTGCACTGAGAGAAAACAAAAACAATAATTAATAATTACATAAAATCGGTGCATAGATCTCAAACAAATCCCCTGAATCAGTAACCACAACTCAATAATTATCCAACACAACCTAGTTAACAATAATATATCATTCAGCTACTCCCGAACGTTCTGTCTCTGCAATAAATGTATTTTTAATTGCGTTTTAAAATGACTTATAGTCGTAGAAGATGCAAATATATCATAGAAACTATTGAAACACTTTGCGATACAGAAACTAAATGATCTCTGGAACAGTTGAGTCTTATGTGAAGTTAATGTAAGTAGGCCTCTATGCCGTAAATTTAAATTATGTACATCTGTACGAAACGTCAATTTTTTGAATAAATATGGAGGACATTTGCTCATACAAATTTTATAATAGAGACAGGCTGCATGTAGGTATCGTCTGTTCTCCATGGTAAGCCATCCGACTTCTTTCAGTTTGTGAGATATTCTGTCAAACTTTCGTATATCAAAAATCAAGGGCAGACAAGAGTTTTGCAATTTCTGGTTTTAGGTTTTAGAAAATTTCTTTTTTCTTCTGTAAAGTCAATCGGCATTTTAGGTTTTGCTTGATTAATGTTCAGCTATGTAGTCTTTGTTTTTCTCCATATTTGTTTAAATTTGTAAGGAGCACACTACCCTGTAGTACAAATGTTATTTTATTAGGTTTTATTTAGATGAATAGTTATTTATTCTTTACTTGCTTTTAGTTTAATAATTCAAGATAGAGTGCGTTCATTTCGTAAATGATGTTACACTTACACTTACTGTATATTATTCTTATGATCCAATCACCATGTTTCCTCCTCCCAGTAGGCTGTTATACGTTTTTATTAGGTTACATGCATCAATCGTGATAGCAGTCAAACTGTGACATGAAAAACTATGACATTTTTCATTACTTCCCTCGTCTGAAAGACGAAGGAAGTATTGTAATCACGAAAAAATCACCTTCCGAGATGTCTTCAGATCTTCACGTTTCAAGGACCGTAGATGACGAAAAAGAGGTTTTCTTAATTTCGTCTGTCTGTCTATCTGTCTGTCTGTTAGCAGTATAGCTCAAAAACTATTTGTCCAAGAAGGACTATATTTTGCATACATATTATATATCTACCTCGCATAAAGCCGGTACAATTTCATACAAATATATACAGGGTGAGCACCTTAAAAAATTATTTTTTATTTTTGGGTTAATTTTGAAATAGAAGAAAGTAATAACTTTCACATAGGTCAGGTTTTACATGTGCGCAAAATAAGACTCAACTGATGCAGAATAATGTCACAAAAGAGTAAAACCATTTCAACAATAACTCCGTTCTGTTCAAGAGAGGCGCGCGCCAGACTTATTTGAAAGAGGATCGGTAACGTAGTTGGCTTTATCGATGCAGATACGATCTCTATGTAAGGGTGTGGTTACGATCGGTCTTCAGATGCGGGGGTTTCGAACCCCAGCGGGATTCATTTTTATTACTTGAAAATATATTTAATTTATTATAAACGTGAAGATATTTTTACTCCTAACTTAATTTGGTTTTTTAAATTATTGAGTGTCACAATGTCGACGAGGACTGTTCTTGGTAAAGCCTTTTACAGATTTTTTACAACTGCTTTCTTGATATTGTTGTAACTTTAATATCAAAATTCCGAACATTTTACTGAAATTTAAAAAAAACATAACCCAATTTTGTCATGTCTAGTTATTTAGCATGCGTACTAATGAAAATGTCACCCTAACATAACCTGCTGGGAGAAGGAAACATCGTGAATAGATCATAGTTTCCTCTGATTGGCGTTCCTTTGCTTTTTGTATTTACATACGTGGATGCCATATGCCATGGTTCTCTAAATTTGTTGTGGCTTCTTCTTCTTAAAATTTTCAGGAGCCTATTTTTTATGTTTTTACCAATTTTATTCCGAGAGCGTTCTAATATTCTTTGAGCCTTTTACTGTTTTTTCACCATGGATTGGGCGCTAACCTGGGCCATAAACCCTTTCTCTTTACCTAGGCTTGGGACCAGCTGGAGTCGCTTATAGAGCAAGGCGGTGTTCAAATTTATTTTATGTTTTAAAAAGGTTCACACAACTACTCTTTTGGAGCTGTGCCACGTTAGTCGACAATAGAATTTACTTATATTAAGTAAACCTATATAAAATATGACAGCATGGTCAGTGAAACTTACAGGTATACAATAGAATAGCATATAGCATAGTCTTTATTTGTACTTTTGCTATAAATTTATAGATATACACGTCATAAAAAATAAATAATACTAAAACAAATAGTCATGCGAACAGACAACAAACAAATAATATTACAGATAAATATTATTCGCCTGTGCAACTGACCAGGTACTTTCTCACAGAGTAGAAACACTCAGATATCAACAGTGACCTGACCCTGCATCGAAATTGTCTAAAAATTAAGTTTTTGATACGAAGGCAACTTTGTATATAAAGTAATTCCTACGTAAGAGAGAGATAGCTTTGAAATTTCTTTTAATTATGTCTGGGAGAGTAAATTTTATTATTGATGAAAACACTCTGGCGTTACACGATGACCATAAAAATATTCGTTCTTCTATGCTCAGTTGTGTTCTTAATCATAGTGTACAGACATATACATACCAGTACAATAACTTTTCGAAATAATTTATTTTTACAGACACATTTATAAAATACATTTATATAAATATACAAACATTAACAATACACATACAAACAACATTTAAAAACGATAGTGTAGTAAGTCACATTGAAGAGTAGCTCGTATGATACTACCATAACCGTCACAACTGTGAATGCGTTTGGGTTTTAAACAAAAATCCGTTGTTTCTATTGCATCTATCAATAAAAGATTGTTTAAATGTTAAACTGAGTGCTTAGTTTGGAAGTATTTCAAGATGAAGTATAGGTAGGTATCGTCTATGTATGGTTATCGAAATTTAAGAAAAATTGCGAATTTTTATTGTGTCTGCTCATTTTAAGTCATATAAAAATTTTGATAAACATTTTTATTTGTATCAAAGAACAAACTTCTTAACAGCCATCACCACGTTTCAGTAATGTTTTTAGTTTCTTGGTCAGCGCCAACAATGCGTTTTAATAGGCAGGAATTTTGAATTTCATTATTTCAAAACATTGAGTTTTATTTAGTCTAAATTTAATGCGATTGAGCTGACGACTTATTTTTCTTTGTAAGACTTTTCTGAGCGCCATATTGTTACCGCATTGTAAGCACCGATTCTTTAAAGCATTATAACATTAATTATAAAATATCACATAGGCATTTTACTGCGATTATAATTCATTAATAAATATGTAGTTAATTATATTAATTTCTATGCAGTTACTTATCTGTATTTTGTAATATGTATAGGTACCGTTATTAGTAGTTGTTTTAATAAATATTAATAGATCTATTCTTTTTTATTTATAGCGCTGCGGGATTATGGCAGAGAAGCGTATTTGCTACAAAAACAGATTAAAAAATATACTCGTTATTGAATACAGTACAAAATATTTGAGGAATAAGTTGATTATGAATAATTACAAACACATGGATTGTTATATGTCCTATATACACACTCATCTTGCCTCCCTATTAGACCTATCTAAAACCAGATACAACTGCGGTTATACTTCGCACGTGTAAGCTAACACAAACTAGATGAAAATTATTCTAAATTCCACCAGCTACACAAGCATTGGCCCTTTTCCATCACATATAAACGTCAATTGCGGGTTAAAATTTAATTCTCTAACAACTACTCTGTAACACCAACTAAAACTGCATAATGTACGCCATAAACTAAAACATGTTACACTCGTAAGAAAACGTATACTAGTTAGAAAACTAATACGCATATTTTATACCAATGAGAAATATCTACATAACTAACACATTTCAATACTAGCGCTACGAACACTCCGATTAATAACATAAGTAAATTATTATAGCAATATGAATAAATATGAGGGTTATTAAATATTTGAAGAAATTCAAATTCTATTAAAATGTAACTTTACTTCCTCCATTGAAAGATGTAGCTTTGATAAATATCTCTAAACAAATAACAATAAATAGATAAAGCAACGCCTACCATAATAGATTAATTTGGGCAGTAGTTCTTTCTAACTATAAAACAGGTTCATGCAAATAATGCATTCATTTAACCTTGTTTTTAATTGGATGCCTTATATGCTATTCCTAACTTTTTTAAATACTGCAAAATTGTTTTAATTAAAACTAAGTAACGTTACAAGGGGCCAGAATATCGATGAATATTCTATATTTTAGTAGAAAGATTACATGTTCAAAATATTGACCCACTTAATATTTAAAAAAGAGAAAAAGAGGTTTGATATCTTCTCTCCTAATATAAAATTGCAAGATAATATTACTAATAGATCGATAGGACAGAATTCAGCAGCAAATATATCGTAGTTATTGAACGGTTGATGAAAATTAGGAATGAAAGTAGAATTATGCTTATTCGATTAAAATTCTGTCACCTTTGGAAGAAACACCAAGTTTCAGGTTTCCACTCATCTGCCATTTGAGTCCACTCTACATACCAATAATGTAGAATAATAATTTAAGACATTGACTAAATATATATAAATATTTAAGCAAGGGAGATATTGGCTAAGCACACTGTTTGAGAGGTTTTATAAATTTTGAGAGTAAAACACCGTGTGCTATTATGTAGGAAAGTATTGTTGTTCAGTGAACATTTTAAGCAACCTTAGGTACACTTAGATAATGATGGATATAATCTACATTTTCATTAGTATAATAAGTGCACAGGTTATTTTTAAAGCCCAAGGCACGATATTTATCTGGTCTGAGATTAATTGATGTTATAAGTGACGAGGCGTGTCCAGACTTGAAGACGAATGCTCATTTTATTGATCGATCTGGCATTAAAAAATCGTGCTTTGCTCTATAAAGACTTTTTAAAATAACATTAATTACCACGCTTTGAGTACATAGAGTATATACTTGTGTTTTCATATCTGGACACAGCTATAATTATCAAAAGCATCTATTCCATTTTGATTCCTAGTCTCACTAACAAGTATATTTTATTTAATAAAGAAATTAGGCGAACTCATCAAACGACTTATTTTGGTACAAGGTTTGACCTCACTTAATCTAGATTTCCCACTTTTTGCGCACATCTGATTGTGACTGACGTTTACCATAACTTTAATTTAGGAGTTTTTCTGTCGTGCATGGCATGTAATTTCGCATTTTTCAACACACTGCACTTGCTCATAAAGCTTTGGCTAATCAATACGTCTGCTAGAACGTATAATTACGATTTTATCTCAAGCTTATGTATACTGTATGAGCAGTTAATGGGCTTTTATTTGCAATGTACACGAAACCTTAAATTTAACGAGTGCAGCCATCAAGATAACAAATTAAAATAAATGCTGACATTTAGGCAATTGCTATTACTTTGTTGGTTTAATGGCGTTATGAACAAAATAAAATTTATTTTATCGAGCCTCTTAGGTTAATACTATCCACACTTTTCTGTAATGCGTGCAGCAAGTTACAGTTTTTATTGAAATGTTATAATTTTTGCAATGTTGCAGAAAGAGTAGCTATAGTTTCCCATTCATTGGGTTCATTGGGTCATAGCACCCTTCTCATAATCTCCTTTGGCAATTTGAGTCATGAATGCATTCGAGGAGGTTTATTTTAAATTTTCGTGCTTGGTGCAAAAGCTGTTGATATACTCATCGCTCATGGCGGAGCGACGCTCGTGTGGGAAACCACGTTGGTTGTCTCCCATCTGCCAGACCTTATAATTTTTAGGTTTGTGAGCCTCCTACCATGTCCATTGCGGGGTGGGTTTTTGTGTTCAATATTGGGAGGGTTTAAGGTCGGTGTGAGTCATCACCGTTTCGTTTCGGTTCTCGGTTTTTTAGTTCAGTTTTCAGACGACTGACATAACTCAGCTTACGGCTTCTTTTTGGTGGTTTTCAAAAGTTCTTAATGCCATCTTTACCAAGTAGTAGTTCAACAAAAGTCTTGGTCACCATCAAATGCTTTTAACGAGGTTTACGTGGCTTTTCCACTCTTTTCCTTTGTGGTGCTTGTGCGTAAGCGCCTAATTTTTACAGATAATTCCTGGGAAATTCTCGTTGCGAAAGGGGGGTGTTATGTTAATTTTGCCACAATATAAATAAATTCGTCCAGCGAATAGGAAAACATAGGAAAACACGTGAAACTCGCGCCAGTCACAAGTCTGGGAATTCAATTATAGAAGCAGCGGGCGGCAATAAGTTGGATAGAAGCACACAGCGCTCTTGCTAATAAAATAATCGCTCTTAACCGGAGTGATCATAACTTCAACTGCTTTCCACTGAAAGCCAACGAACGACTGTCGTCGGATTCATTAAGGTACGTACTGACTTGAACATTTTATTTCGAACGAACCGAAAGAGCAGAGCGCGCAGATCCGAATTCGCCTAGTCAGTACGGGTTTGTACCAGTCTTTGAGCCGAACAGAACGCGCCAAACATTATCCGTAAATGGTGCTTGCTCAAAGAGGTTCAGTTGCTCGTTGGTGCGCAGTCAGTACGGTGTATTTGCAGCGATCGCAGTTTTCGCATCATTCGAAGTGATTGTGTTATTCTTTTGAACTTCAATTATAGAGTAGATTACCAGTTGCATGACTTAATATGATTTTTAGAAAATAAATAAGTATTAATAAATAAATGTTACATTTAATTGTTTCTCGAGTTCCTGAATCAGAGCGGCACATGTTTCCGAAATTATAGCAGTAATGCATTGTTTGGATATAATAATCTAACACCCCATGAAGGAGCTTGGCCTGCAAGGTGGAAGATCAGAGCTTCCGTATCTTAGCTCGATACTTTGAACGAATATTTGTAAGCTGCTATATCTACGAGTCTCCCATTGCTAAAAAGCGCTGTGCAATAGCTAGACGATCTTGGACAGGTATGGCTTTTCGAAATGTTTTATCCCTGTTAGCAATTCTAGGACCAACAAGGATTATTAATTTCTCAAAATCTCATTGCGCAAAATTTTTGAAATGCCCACTATCCATATCTCTTAGCAATGCCGTCTTTTGATGTCTTGAAAAGACATCCACATTTTCTTAGATCTTCTCTTCTTAATAACTAGGGAATGTATAAGGAAAAAATCGCCAGCTGCCACGATCACATCATCCATGTTTAAGTTCGAACGAACATTGATGAAATTGCCCGGGAACACAGGCGAATGCATCGAACACTGCGAATACAGAGAGCTTTTGCTCGGACTGTTTTTTCGGTTCGCTAATGCGCGCTCTGCTCGTTCGGTTCGTTCGGAGTAAAATGCTCAAGTCAGTACGCACCTTTATGCACGCACAGCAATATATTTTTGACCTCGTTGCGTGCCCTAGGTCAAATTTTCCTCATTTCTCTCGTCCCGACTATTGTCCATAAACATGTTATATTATGACCAGCCTACTAGGTTTGATATTGTCATACCTGTTAGTCTTATCAGCTTCGATGGTAGCTGAATGTTCACTCATGTTATTGTAAGTTTATCGAAAGTTTATGAAAATGTAATCAGTATCTATTACAAATTCCCACGCTTTTTCCAATCAGCTCGATTGTATAGATCTGCCTGGCATTCTGCAAACATATTCTCAGTAACTGGCTTTATTATTTCCCTCAGAATACTTTACTTTCATTTCATATATTCGTATCTCTTTAAAGTCGGATGTTGCTCGATAGCGTGCCAGTTACGTGTCATAACACTTTGTTGTTTTATTCTTCCTCAGTTGATCGTTCAATGTATTCTCTGTTTGGATTGAATGCCGTATTTACAGAACCCACTATTCTTCATCAACGACTTGTATCGCAGTTATCTCCTTTTATCGACGCATCGCTGAAGAAACCTTCCTCACATCGCGTGTAGATTCGCACTGAATGCTCGTGAAAAATCTTTGAATTACCGTTGTTTATTCCTCAACCAAAGCGTTGGAGAAGTTTTTCATTTTGCTTCCGTTTTTGAGTCAGGAGTCCCATAATTTGGAAGCCCGCAAATTTGACTTGGCTTTGACGGCAACCGATTTAAGACACAGCTCTTTACTATCAATTTTAAGTATATTATAATGTACTTGAATAAGTTGAACATTAAGCAGAATACATATTTCTGTATTTGGAAAGTAGACATTTTAATTTTTAAGATCAAGTAGCCTGCTTCTGTTGGTCAATTTTAATTTAAAAAAATATTAAGACAGCGGCTGTTATAAACAGTCATTAATTGTTTGAACGACTTGTATTTTTTAAAAGAACGATTTTCTTTCGATATGGGTAATTTTACTCCAAGAGAAATAGCAGACATCGTTTTCGTGTATGGCTTTTGCAACGGAAGTGCCCTAGCAGGTTGAAGAATACCACTGCAGATTTCCTAACAGAGGAATCCTAAATCATCAGATCTTTACTTCAGAAAACTGGATGAGGTTGGTCTGCCGTGACCTCGAGGGGTAATGCACGGCAATGGAAAAATTTTATGCAAGAAGAAACTGTAATTGGTTCGTATTCAGACAATCCTACTATAAGAGCCCCGACTTCAATCCACTGGGTTTGTTTTTATGGGGGTTTTAAAACTGCTGGTTTACCAGCAATTAACACAAAGGAATAGTTGCTGCAAAGAATTTTCGAGGCTGCCAATAAAATTCGTGGAAACGATAATATTCAGCAAGTGTATGAATCGCTAGTACGACGGTGTTGTATTGCGGCTGGAGGGGGGCATTTTGATTATTGGCTATAGTTTTTTATTTTTTAGTTATTGTTTTTTTAATTTTATGTTTATTATAATGTATTTTCAAATTAATCGGATAATTACTTTCCAAGTTATAGTCAGAAACTGAAATTTAAAAAATATCATTAACACCAATTTTCTTTTTAAGAGAGCATTTTGATACTAAGTTGTATTAGGTTAAAGCTTTGGTTAAATTTGTATACCTAATTATGACTCACTCTGTATAAGACTTGGCAAATATGATCGCTAGAGTAAACATTTTTTTTAAACTTTAATAATGTAAAATATGTAATTTTAATTTTTGAGACTTTCTTTAGAAGAAAATTTGATTTTTCTCTTGATAATGGCATCTGGTTGAAAATAATTATATTCAACGGATTGGATATGTGGAAACAATTGTAACGGTTGGTTCGTCTTAATAAATGTTGAGAATGACTAAGTGAATCTTATTAAACCTGTTTATGGCAACCCCAAAATTTGAGGAAGGTCGATGCATTAAAGTTGTTAAATCAAACCTGTTGTATTTTATGTGTAAATTTCCGCCAAATTTTGTATGTGTGTATCCGTTGTTGCATTGTGAAATACTCGTAAGTTTTAGGACATATCCCCGTTCGTAGTGCACTAAGGCCTTCAACGCTCTGCAACTGTATTACTTTTTTCTGTGGAATGTGTCCGCAGGCGAGGTCGTCTGCTGATAACGCGGAGGTAGAATTCTTAGGAATTATTTTGGAAATTTTATTGCGGTCACAGACTCTTATATATATATTTTGATATTTCCTGTACTATATTCATTTGTAAAGCGCAGTGCAGTTACTTGTATTTTGAAGCCATGTAAGCATTTTCAGAAGCCCATAAATAAAATAAAGTCCAAATTTCGAAGATAAACACATTTCCCGAACTGCATCATCGGCTGGTAGCTAATCATGCCGGTGTTAATAAATACGAATTTATTCCCGTACCACGTATCATCCAAGATACTATTATTTCGAATATTGCGGGCGAGACCCAATGAGCTGCTGAGCAGCCCATAAGTATGTTAGAAATCGTAAACGGGATTTACCGGTGCTATCTTCCTCAACATTTTCTATAGTTGATTCAATTTTGTTCCGCTTTGCGAAATGTTCTTTTAATCTATTTATAATCCCATCGTATTCGTCTATGATTTCCCGTTTTCTTTTATCATAGGTTTGTTTTCACGTTGTATTCTTCATGAAATATCTTTGACCTTCTATAGGTTTTTTTGATGCTGTAGGTTTTGAAGTCTGCTTATACTTGAAGTAGCGTTTTATTAATTGCAGTTCTCTTTTTTATTAACTCGTTCGTTTCTGTATTCTCTGGTATTTATTTCATACTTTCGTTAATTATTAACTGCTACAGGTGTCAGCTGCTTCATTTGGCAAGTACGAATGTGTAACGCAGTGAAATATTTAAAGTAAGCAAATAATGGAGGCAATTTTTGAAAATCTAATATGAATAATAATACGATATATATCTAATAACACCTTTCCTCTAAAGTCAAAATGTAAATAAGTAATATATACTTCATGTAAAATAAATTATAGTTGGATATTCAGCCGCGCGTTTTTGTTTGTTGGCGATATGTCATTGGTGTTTTTTTTTACAAAACCCCCCAATTATAAAGAGCAAAGTATCATACTTTAATCAAATGTTAGCTTTATGTATTTTGTCGAAATATAAGAATTGACTCTCGGCTTAGCCTACGTTGTTTTTGTGAGTAAACATTAACTTATTTTTAACTTTACGGGTATTGTTTCTTGTTTTAGAAAAAACCAAAAGGATGCTATATAACCTAAAATACGGCAAAATCCAGTAATAATTTATCATAGCTAGACAGTAACCGATTATTAAAGTACTAAATTACGGTAACTAATTACTTTTCGGAAAAATCAATGCTAATAACCTTAATTTTCATAATGTAAGCATAGCAATTAGTTTAAGCATTTTATTGCCAAAGTAATTAAAAACGTTTCACTGTAATTGATGTTCTAATTATAACTTCTAATTAAAGTGTTTTAAATTTTATTTTTTTATAATTAATTCTATTTATATAAATACTTCGAAGGCAATTTCAAGAATGTAAAAATTAGAAATTTTTAATCTGGTACTATAGTGGATCTTTTCTTTTATTTTCCAGATAATCGAGATAGAAGTTCAAAACGTGATTCTATAGATTCCAATATGCAAAGAACTCCTTTTATATATAATAACAATGCCGTTTTAACACCTCGTTATCGACGCATTTCGCATGCTCATTTGCTATTTTGACCATTAAAGTTGAAGAATTGAAGTAATGATATCAAATAAAATAAAAACACATTATTTAAAAAACCTCCCTATAAAAAATTAGAGCCTCATGAAGATACGTAAATATTAACATGTACTTACTTATACCCTACTAACGCCATTTACAGACATGCAGCTCTCGTCTAGCTTATTTTACCTGCATGTGTTTCTTAATACTGGGTTTTCTATATCATATTATTGAACATGGGCTACTATTCTAAGTAATAGTATTACGCCTAATAGCTTTGGCTCTTAATTTTGAGGCAACGTTTTTTTCTAATTTTGATTGCTTAGACAGCTTTTCAAATTGGTAATAATGACCATGGGTCATTACTTACTTTCTATTTTCCCAAACATCCCAGCTCTGAGATTCATGCAATTCCCTTTGTGAGTGCTAGTGTTTACAAAAAAACAACTAATAACTATCCTTGTACCGAAAACTGAAATGTCATTACATAAATCTGACTTTTAACCATATACAGATAAAGGTAACAGTTTGAAACATTTTAAACCTATAATAGATACATACTTGCAAAAATATAAAATATATAGGTAGTAGCCTTGTCGAGTACCTCGCGCTTGTTTTAATTGCGAAATTTAACTTCGCGATTTTTTCGAAGCGATCGCGTCCGTTGGGGAGTCTGCTGCTGCTCAGGTAAACGCAGGAGACTGGTAGCAGAATCTGTGCTCTGTTGGTGTGCAAAAGGCGAGTGAGTAGGGAACTGGCTTGCCACGTAGGGTATCCAGTTCTGAGGGTGAAACCTTCCTGGTGGTATCGCTATATTAAATTGGTTCAATTAATATTATACATTGAGAGTATTGCTGAAAAATATGGTAACACAAATTCTTATTCATTTATACAGAAGGGTCCTCTCAGTGGTTTAATTAGGCCAGTAGCTAGTTATTACATTTGAAGAGTCACGCTGTTAATTGTGAGATATACAAAAGTCTTTCATTGAATAGGAAAAACAAATTGTGATTGCTAAAGTTCAATGTGGTATCAAGTACTTATTGGGTATTCCTCATCAACATTTATGAAAAAATTCATCAGATTAGGAGTTTAGTGTGAAAAGCTCCTGAGAGACGAAATACGTGATTGAAATTGAAAACTGTAAGAATGAACATGTATAAGTCACGTAGTTGAAAGATCTAACCGGTTAACTTAGAAGTACGAAGTCTATGTTGGTCTCCATGCTAAACACATGGTTAATGGCATTTTATAGGAACCAGGAAGAGTATCGACAAGAACTTCGTCGGAAATTGGAAAGAAATATCACATTGCTTTCGCAAAGTTCTGTAACTAACAAACATGTCGGAAGAAACATTGCTAAAGGTTATGTACTTCGTTGGTTCTGGAGAAATGTGACTAAAATAGCACAGATTAGCACAGTTTGATAGTATTTCTGAGGATAAAGCTATTCTTTAATTATTAGAGGTGGTTAGAAGACAATGTGGATGCACACATGTCAATGTTAAAAATATTGTGAAGCAACAAATCAGTAACAACACTGAAAAGGATTATGAACTACCAGAACTCTTTGTGATTTGTAAAATACTATGTAGACTGAACAAAGAACACTTTTTTCAAATCTAGTTGGATCCTTTTGAGGAATAAAACATTTACCGTATAGAAAATAGAAGTACATCTGTCCGCTACATTTCTACATAATCGCCGTTTCGATGAAGGCACTATTTATACCGTGGTGCGAGTTTTTGTCTGTCCTCAAAGAATGTTGCCGTCCGGTTGCTCTGTCAAACGTTTACGTTGTCTTTCAGCTTTTTCTTGAAACTTTCTGCACCGTTCTCCCACACAGCCGTCGCCTATAAACTGTACTCGTCTGACCATGAATTTTGGTTGCATTTTCCCTTCAGTGCTGAGTGATAATCCACAAGAAGATTAATTAAGGCTTACTACGCCCACCAAGCTTAAACTGTGCGGTGTAAGCCCTAATTTGCTTTGTTCTGGATGAAGGCTTATATGTTGAAGAGCATAATGCAGCTAAACTTCATTGTCAGATGGATAAAGTTTAAGAGCGACGGCTGTGTGCGAGAATGGTGCAGAAAGTTTAAAGATCACATAAATAGTGAAAATGAGAAAGGGAAAATTACTGAAACTCTAATCATAAACATGAAAATTTACATATACATAAGGAAACTGTAGAAATTGCAAGCGAAAAAAATTAAAATAAAGAGAATTACGAAAACAAAGAAGTGTAACTTAGAGATCATTCGAAGATTAAAGCGCCAAGCAGATTTAATAATTTTGTTTTAACCGTTATTACAGATACAAACGCTATATAAGAACAATGTTCTAATACCAAGGCAATGAAAACTAATGACATGGATCCTTGAAATCTCCCTTCCGACAGAAATGCAGTTCTGTTTCGATGAACTTTCAAAATTAAAACGAACTTGGACGGATCAGTTGAAAGAGGTAAGACTCAACTCCTTATGAAGAGATTTGCCGAAAAGAATTGTGTCGGTTATGATCAGCCTTTAGCAGCCAGTGAGGGCATACATCTATAGCCCAATTTGACAGTCCTTATTTATGAAAATCTAAAAAAAAATATTCATATGAAACATCTATGAATACTTATGGCTGAAGGCGAGTTTGTCTTTCAAATACGGGATTCCACTGGCTTAAACAGGTGCTTCGATGTTGCAACAGATGATTTGGTGAGTTTTTGCTAGTTAGGATTAAATAAAGCGATGATAGATAGAGAGGTTCTGAATAACTCATTTTGACCATATACATATGTTCGAGCATGGAAGTAACCAAGAACTAAACTTTTACCAATTATTCAAAGAGGAAGAAGGTTGCGGATTCTTCATCAAATAATTTGTTCAGTGAGTAAAATTCTCACTTAAATGTATTTTGCTTTTCATAATGATGCATTATAATTATACTTATAACTAAGTCACCTAGAAAATACAACTAAGTAAGATGTTGTTTATTTTAAACAACATCTCTGTTTGTTGATTTGTTTGAGATAAATAGGATATTTACCTTCCTTCCAAACGATAACATTCCTTAGAGGTTTTAATCGGCACATTTCGTTATTTAAAAGCCTCACCAGGAGATCGACTCCTGAGTCAGCAATCATAAAGCTTAACCACTGGGCCATCGATCTCGATAACAATTTTATTGATTTAGAAGAACCATCGTGTTTTCTACGATTTCAAGTGGGGATTAAGTGAAACGATTATTTGTATTTTAATGTCATTTTGGACCAAATTATTAAATCCGCCGAAGAAGCGAGAGTGGGGTACAGAATGGGGAATAGCAGATTCAAGATAGTGACCTACGCAAACGACGCAGTTATTGCAGCAGAAAATGAAGACGATTTACAACGCATGCTTTTTAAGTTTAAAACAACTGCCGAACAACTGAACATGAAAATATCAATAGAAAAAACGTAGTCCATGGTAATTTCCAAAGAACCAATACGGTGCAAACTGGTCATAGATGACAAAACAATAACACAGATCATGAGCTTTACATATCAAGGCGTAGGAACATTCAGCAGCAGAAACATCAATCAAGAGACAATAAAACAATGAAATAAAGCTGCATCAGTATCTCGCTATCTCCGCGACATAATATGGCAGAACAAATATATGACCACTGAGAGTAAAGTACGAATATATAAAACGTGTGTTAGGCCAATATTAACATATGCAGCGGAGACACGAGCCGAAACAGCAAAATCTAAGCAGGCAATGCGATCGACCGAAATGAGAACGTTAAGAACTATTGCTGGACTCACTCTCCCGCATAGAATGAGAAATTAAACCATCAGAGAAAGATGCAACACTCAAGACGTCGTTAGGTGAATGAAAACAAGACGTCGCCACTGGCGAAATCACGTTGACAGAATGGGTGAGAAACGACTACCAAATGTGCGAAGACACAAAAACCTAACACAAAACGGACAGTAGGACGGCCACCCAAACTATGGAAGGACTGCTGGACTTCTGTATCCCAAGACTAGTAAGAAATTCATCCCCAACTAAGATGAGGCAAAATGGAATTAACAGGATATTATCCTATAATACGAAGAAGAAGAAAGAAGAAGAAGATTATTTGTAAGGTTTTCGATTTTACGCTTTTGGCTAGTATGTAGAATTTAAAAGAAGGTTAAAATATTTTTTACGACAAAGGCAAATAACGGTCCAGCACCTTCATAACGCGAAAAAATAGTTATTAACTGTTGGTGATGAGACATACAGGGTGCCCAACTTATATGTACGCAGCCTTAAGCAGGTGAGTATGCAACACTAAAATGGTGGAATATCAACCTTACTCGCTTGATTTAGCTATGTGTGACTGTTATTCCTTCTTAAATTAGAAAAAAGTCTCTACGAGAACGACCAGTTCTCATGTAAGGACGATATATACTGAGCAACAATGAAGTTTATGTCCACATACCGAATGGCGCTTTGTAAAAAACTAGTATCTCACAATTTACAGCTAACCCTCGTGTACAAAGAATATATTTCGAAATAAAAGAGTCTTACATTCTGTTGAGATAGACGACTGCTTGCGTTGTGCTGCAGTAAATGCTTCTGAGCGAACTAAGCCAGTGGTCCCAGTGTTTACCGCATCCACGGACATGCTACGGTTATGAGCTCGTGCCCATAGCTCACCACGACGTTCTCTGTTTCTTTCTGCGCTAAGTCCACTCAGATGTTCGTTAAGCGAGTAAAGTTTAAACGTTATATCTTTACCTGCAAAGATATAAATATTAAGATTTATAATACTACGAAAAAATTCGTTGGAATACAGCAATTCATCAAGCTAAACGATATTCACTGAATACTGGTATATTCGACAATAATCTACTTTATGATGTTTTGGTGAACTTTTTGCACTGTTGTTTATCACACAACTTTCGCCCTCAGTTTAGTATTGATAAACTTGCCTCCAAGTTACGGTTCGTTAGAGCATATTAAATGAGAAAATATTAATATTTTATTAGCCCAAACTATTTCTAGTTAACAAAATTATATTGTGACATTTCGAGTACCTACAAATTACTTTTAAACATTTTAATTGCCGTTATCAATTTGTAGGCGCTATGACAGTCACAAGAATCGTCCAGTCGCGACATGAAAACATCTGGGGCTTACATAAAACCAGATGTCCGCCCCTCAGTCGCTAGAAGGTGTACCTGATTACTCCAGGTGCTTCAGGTGGGGGCCCGCAACACGCAAATTTTTGTAAACCTCTGTTTTTCCCACCTAGATTTCCCTAGGTATAAAAGAACGGTGCCCGGCCAGTCCAAAGAGAGGTCTAACTCGTTCCTTTCCCGACCAGCACCTAAGCCTCAGGCCGGAGCTACCCTAAGCTCTGGGGCCCAAGAGCTCGACCAGTCACCGCTGTCTTCGCTTAGTCCTGACGAGCAAGGAATCACCGGCCCAGCGCCTAAGAAGACTAGCATCTTGTAACTAACACCTGGATGCGATCGCGTTATTGATGAGTTTCCGCGATCATGTTAGAAATGTTCTATTTCTAAATTGAACTGCTGGAGAATCATTGTAAAATGAAGCGAAATAATTAGAATTTTAAAGTTTCAGATAGAATTTGAAGCTAATAATAACGTATCATAGACCTACACGACGAAGAAGAAACTTATTACTTTGAGTAAAATACTTACAATTCCGTACGACAAGTGCCTACTGAGAAAGAAAATAAAGTAGACTGAAACTGACAAGAACCTGTATAAAACGACCAAACTCAATTTTCCATAAGATAAAGATGTAACTAAGAACGAGAAGATCAGAAATTGCAATATGACAACAAAGGCACGTATGATGAATAAGAAGAACAGGAATACGGTAATATCCGGTAGAAACAGAAGAGTGGATAGAATATCAAATTAAGAGTTACTTAAAAACATAAAATAGAAAAACACGTTATCACTTACATGGAACAAAAACTGCTACGCAGATGAATTGAAGGAATTACATTATGGAGTCATATAAAAAGTTAAAAATGATGAAAACAATGAACACCGTGGTGCAATTAAATTGATGAATCAATAGAAAATATATGTTGTTAGGTAAGTTTCAATATATCCGTCTCTAAGCAATTGTAACAAATACGTTTGTCGATGACGGCAATTTCAGTTCACTGCGAAGAATGGGCTGGGTAAACCGCTGAAGTTCTTCGCGTGGGCTCAAGTTAGCACAGAAACATCCAGTCAGCATAGAGAGCTAGTATAAGTTAGTTGCTTGGCAGAGCACCATTTGAGTGTGAGCGTTCCACGTAATGCGGCAGCCAGTTTGGGATCATTCCCATGCCTGTCGAAGCAATTTGCACGTGCTCGGATTTAATCATTTCCACGGCACTACCCACATAAAATTCCGTTTACGCCTTGTTGTTGTGCAGTAGAATTTCATTTCGATCTCTGGTCAGATAGAGAACTTGCATCGCCCCTTCATCAAACGTACCGCAACCATCCTGTATAGCCACACTCCACTCTAACGCAAAAACTTTCTTTTCATCGCCGCCCCCCCCCCCACACTCCAATGTCTTGAACTAAAGATGTGTATTCTATATTCGGCAAAGCAAAAACTCACGCTGTTCGCCTAATTTTCGCTCAGCCAGGAAGGAGTTTTTACATCCAACGCTACCTAAATGGCTGCATTGTCAGGTACGCTAAACGTTATATATTAAAAAATGCATGTTAAAATGACTACCCTTTGAATGTGTTGTTCCTAGTTAAGCAATGCATGTTCTAAAATATTCAAAAATTTACCGCTTTAGGCAAATCCAACTTTTGAATGCATCCCCGTAAATAGTCAATCTAGTACTGGCTGGCTTGTCGCCAGGCTATTAATATTATTTTTTTCCGTAGAATCGTACCCGGGTAAACACATGGTAAAATTGTCCTATAGTTGTGTAGCTTTATGAGACATCAGAACGCCCCAGGTAGATTCAGAGATAATTTATGACGGTCACCAGTTTTCATCGTCGTGATTTTGTAGAGCGGAATGCAGTTACACGGATTCCTGAAGTAAAATATGCATTTCAAAATTTGAACCAAAGTAAGTCTTATCTTGGAGCTGAACACATGTCCTGTAGCTGAGAGAAAAGCTTCCTGGTAAACCCCTAACAGATTACCGGGATTCGTCCACGTTCCTTGAAAGTGCAATTTGTTCTACGTAAATATTGTAAGTGAGCCTTTCCTCCCAGGCTACAACCTCCACCCCTTCCCACTGAACTACTGGACCACCTTTTTGGTATGTTGCGGATCGTGGGTTGAGTTTTCCTCCGTAACAAGGTGAGATGAATGCAGACAAAAATTAAGAAAAAGAAGAGCGATGAGAAATGGGCAGCTATAAAATCTTTATTACATAGAGACGATTATTGCAACATTCCAATATTGAAAATAATATTCACTGCAAAGTTTCATACTTATATTTCGATTAAAATCTGTTTCTAAATGAAGGAGTGTTTAAGGATTCTGAGCAAAATACAATTGAGAGTAACTTTCAATCGCCCATATGATGAGCTCGGTTGTACTTATATCTATTTGTAGTAAACTTTTCTGTTTCCTTATGTGAAAAATATTGTGGATTAACACGACTATATCAGTATCTGAAGACCTAGAAAGCCAAGTCGAAATCGAAGCACCAATACACAGATCGAGTCGCTAATAGAACATATTTTTCAGGATATACAAAATGTTTACGTTTTATTTTCAATTCTTCTTCTTCACCTTATATTAGTCCAGTGGCATCGTTAAATTCGTAAAAAGTTGTGGTCCTATGAGCCCTTTTTTACTCGTAAGCGGGTGTAGTCACCGGAAATCGAATCCGGTCCGGCCGACTGCGACCCAAACATTTTGCTTGCTCGGCCATCGGCTCGCTTATTTTACATTAATAGACTATTTTTCTGAGGTCGCCTTCTTCTCTCTGAATAAATTAGTTTGAGAGTCGACTGTGGTTTATATGTTAATGTCAAAGAAAAAAAAAACTGTTGACAACATGTACGTAAACGATCATTAGAATTTAGAGGTGAATTAAAACATTTAAAGCATGTATTAATTATACAGTTTAAGACAATACCATTACTGATATTTCAAGCTATAAACCTTGTAAGATCAAAGTGTAAAATATATTTCAAATCTGCCATAATTTTGTTAAACACACTGTGTGAACATCCTGGCGTGTCATATTTCAAGTTCAACAATGTAATAGCTGGCACATCAAACCAATTAATTAACTACTTTGTAGCGGTGTTTAATAATACTGATGTTGTAAATGTCGTCTACATAAACGTCGCCAGCAAATAACGTCGTGGATATAAATGTCGCCCATAAAATTGTCTTCATCACAACTGACGCCATCCAAGTGTAGCAGCTATTATTCTATATTTATTAATAACAGGTGCTACAAACAATTCACTTATAAAGTCGTTATTGGAATCGAAATGTTGGAGTAATATTCCCCACTACGATTAACAAAGTGTTTTTAGATTTATGGGAGCAGACGCACCAGAGATCTGATCAATAATTGCCCATACCAGCACATAAAATATTAAAATCTATTATAGCAAACGAGAAAGTATATTGAAGACCAAACAAAAAATTTTTTTATTCAAACACAGCTGACAGAATTGTAATTATTGGATTTCTTCTCAGATTGTAGAAAATCTTGACTTCCATTTTTTAACTATTACTTTACTAATAAAAAATACTTTAATCGTTGGAGTACAGATAGGGAGCAAATATTGAAAGAAAAACAGGGGATTTCGCGAATCACATAAATCAGCATCAGCACCATCAAACTCACCATGAAATAGAAACAAATGGCTCTTTACCATGCTGTATGTCTTAGTACAGCATGATACAAATATGGTGTTACAAACAACCTGCCATAAAAACTCTTCACACTTATATGCTATTTTGCGTTTATATCGCACTTGTTGTGAACCCATTTGTTATCGAGCATTTTGAAGAAAGTTCGGCCCTGTTCATTCGTTTACTCGAAATTGTTAGCGTGGTTCAGCTTGCAGCTGAGTAGCGCCTGCCAGACGGCTGACGATGCATTGGGGATTTTCTTCGTGTTTTCCAACGCAGCTTATGCTCCCGATTCGCTAGCTACAGCATAGGCTATTCAAAATTCAGCTCGGTGTACATATTTGAGTGAGTCACAGTGTACTGGGCTTGAGATGAACAGTTAGGTAATGTAGGGAACCGAATATCGTTAAGTTACGTCTTTAATTACGATCAAGCCAAATATATACAAGGTTTCTCCGACAATATTAAAAGTTACGGAGTAATTGTTCCATGACAGAATCATCTGTCGTCGTTACCTCTGGTTCACGTTAAAGTGGATTTTTTGACTACCATATTTCTGTCTGTGACCGCCAACCCAAAAAGTATTGTCATCCTTTCCGACCGTCTATCGCAACCGTGTTGATTTGGCCATTATCTACAAAGGGGGTATCTTTATCGACTTTTCTTTGGGCCCTGTGACGAGGCTCTTCAGAACATAATATATTGTCAATATTTTAATTTTGAAATAATTAATATATTGTCAATATCTCATCCGCTCTGCCAACTGTTAAAGTAAACGAATTGTTTGTTGCAGGTACATTGTGGGTTTGATAAGGAGTGCATTGCGTAAAGGATTCGGGTGTACTTGACAATAAACTATTAGCGTATTAAGAGTTGAGTGTTCTACACTTAACTATAGAGAACCGTTAGCCCCCTTAGGGCCACTGTTCATTTAATTATTAGCTCTTGAGGCAATTTCTTGTCGACAAATTAATCCGACAAGCTTGTTTATGTAGATGTAGCTCCATTGAATATTTGAAATATCCGGCAGATGTCTTGTCATACTTGGCAATTATACTGTATTTTTATATATTCTCTTAAGAATTGTATAAGAGTTAGCGGCGAGCGCTGCCACATATATCTACCCAAAGAAGCTTGGCTGCAAGGCGGAAAGTCAGAGCTTTCGTATCTTCGCTCTCACACTCGGCTGTCGGGTGTCAAATTTATGGCACGTGGTGATGTGGTGAGCATCACGCATTAGACAACCGCATTATTACCCCTTGTTCTTTCGAACGCAGGTCCCCAAGCGACTGCCCGCCAGGCATCGATCTGGGATTTGAACTCCAGACTTCCGCACTGCAGTCCAATGCTCAAACCACTGAGCTACACTGGGGAAAACAATCTTGAATTCAAGCAAAGAATGCAAAACAATCATGTAGTGAGCTATATCTAGCTCCAACCTATCATCGAAAGATCCCACCTTACGTCTCGACTGACCAACTAGCCGAGGTAATTTGCTACAGAGCTAAACATCTGAGTGTTTGGAAAATGTAACCATTAAAAGTAATCATACATCAGACAACCTGATGGGGCTTACTATTCAAATAAATCAAGTATAATAACATTTTACCCCTGAGGGGTTGTTTTGTGTTTTACGTACCGTTTAGTACCTCCATGCCTCCACTCCCCATCATATACAGCAAAATAATTTCTCATTAACATTTTTTACACCGTGCCACTAGAGTGAGCAGCTTAAACAACGACACTAAGATACACTCTGCCAAAGTTAGAAAAAACTTAAAAAGGAAAACCTGAGGAACTGTCACTGAGATAGAACAGAAACCTTTGGCCAAGATTTTATACAAAAGAGGTTCACTAGTTACAAAAACACTGTATAAATAGCATGGATCATGCAATACAACATAAACGTCCAGCAATGACATGCGACGTATAATCCATAGAAATCAAGAAGAATTTTAGTAACTTACCCGAATAAATAGAAATAAGAGCCAACATTTCGACTGTGAAAATGGAGCAAACGTAACTCAACAGATCTGCAGGTATTAACCCAGAGTAAAACGAGGCGAACTTATATATTTCCTGAAGAAGACGGCAGTGGAAACAGTGAAATGAATATAAAAACAATCCTTGGTAAACACAACGCTTCAAAAAAGGTGTTAATTTAGTATATAATGGCTGTGAAAACCTATATTTTAAAAACGAACAATATAAGAGAGGAATCGTAGTTCAAATTTTAAAACATGGAATATTTATTCGCTTCTTGAATATTTTAAGGTTATATTCTAAAGCAGTCTGCTGTTAGTTTCTTCTTTAAAACCTTTAGCATGTCTAATTAAGTATGATCATTAGGGATGTTAACATCTCCGACTCCTAAATGTAGCCAACGCTCATATGGTTTTTTAGCTTGTTGGTTTCCCAACGCAAAGAATGAACAAGGTACAGGTGGCTGACAAACCGTATTCTTTTCGAATCGATACATTTCTCAATAATATCGCAAGGGAATATACGTCTGAAACGCCAACATTGTATTTCAAACGCATCAGTCCCTCTTTATCCTTCAGAGTAGGGGCTCAAGCTTCTGCCTTCATAGGAAAACCAAAAAAAGTTCTTCTGGCAATGCCAAGAGACGTCTATGCCACAATGTCATTGGGAGTTTTTTCTTTTTCACAGTTAGTTTCACATCACAGCACTTTCCTTTTAGTAGTAGAAATTGAACTGTCAAAAATAAGTCCTTGTTCGAACGGAACATTTCTTCCAGTTGCATAGTAGGCGTTTGATTTCGGGCTCCCATTGCCGATATATCACAGATTTACATTGGAATAAGATGATTTTGCTTGTTTAAATAATTGTTAATTTTGCTGCCCTCGTAATTTTTGATAGAGGACTACCGTTTAATCATGCCAATACGGTCTGAGCGCCTCATACATATCAGTGCAGCCATCTGATGTTAACTGGTTAATTAGCATAATCAATATTCAGCTTTATGTTACATAGCATTTTGTGCAACAGAGACTGTTTCATAATTCTTTAAATATTTTCAGTGTACTGTACATTCTAATTAAAAATGTGCTGCTTTCTTACACTTCCTTTCATAGTAATTATCGCTGCAAATGCCTCTTTCTAAATTCAAATTTATGACGTCAGAGATACCGACTGTGTTTCATGTTCAGGAAGCACATGAAGATTATTTTCGATTTATGCAAATGCACTTCGAATTCGTTTTGAAAATTGCCTTCTAATTGGGTTGTATGCAACTTAGTAATTCATATACGGAATGATTCCAGTGCCTATGAAGTGGGCTTTCCAGGTTTACGAAACTCGCTTCAAAAGTTATTACTGGCAAAATTATTTCGATTACTTATAGGTAGGTCAGTCATTTCGTCACCATACCACTTGGTGGGTCAGGGCCGCCGATTATCGCCTTCACCACATCTTCGGCGACTGCCTTACTTTCCTACTTACATATAATAATGGTCTTGGTACCAAATTTTTAAAGTAATTGGGTGGGTCGCCCGCCTGTTACCAGATGTGAGAATTGAACCCCTTCAGCTTCGAAGGCGAAGTCCGTAGCCACTCGACCACGCTGGTGTTACTCCTTAGTTTTTTCGTCATTTCTATTTTAATGGCATTCCAAGATATTTAAAATTATTAACTTCTTCAAATTTATTGTTGCTTTTTAAATGATTAAAATTTATGTTATGTACTTTACACTTCATTTATCCTCAGCAACATCTTCTTTGTTTTACTTTATTATTTAAAGGCCCCGACTTTCTCTTTGTGGTTAAAATAATAACTATATCAGTCAGGAATTATATTTAGACAGATTAAAATCAACGTAAATGGGTCTCAGTTTTAACGTGGTTAAGAATTTCCATTGGCTTGAGTTATTTTTTTTCTCTTTCTCTAGTTATAGGCGAGTGGCCTCTTTAATTCCACAAAGTTGCGGTTCTGTGCGACCTCTTTACTCGTAAACTGAGTACCTACTCCTAGTACCTAGCCTTCCCCGTTGAAACTGAGAAAGAATCCCCTTATCAGGGATTAACAACTACCACAGGTGTTAGCGTGGTAACCAGAGGGCGTACCATATTTAAAATCCCGGAGTAATCAGCAAGAATCCCCTTATCAGGGATTAACAACTACCACAGGTGTTAGCGTGGTAACCAGACGGCGTACCATATTTAAAATCCCGGAGTAATCAGCAAGGATCGAACTCGGTCCTCGGCCCGCTTTCTGAATTATTATTTTTGAAATTATGTTAAATTTGTTAAAAGTGAGTAACATTCTCATTGCTGTTAAGTAAAAATACCAATAATAATTATTTTTAATTGAAACACTACAATCATTTACATTTTACAATGCAAATTTATCAATTTTCTTTATAATACGCAACCAAAACATACATCTTGAATTCAGATGAAAAATTTAAGTTTGCAAACAGAAAATTCTAATAAATATACAGGGCCTCTAAAAGTTAGTAATATGCTATATTAGTCCAGTCAAATGGTAAAAAATAGGGGAGCGTTTTGGTGGAGCTTTGATATTTGATTCCTATACGTTTTTTGGGTGCCTGTACACGAATATCAGGTTTGCCAACAAGAATTTTGACCGGAAACACGTTTTTTTAAAGCAAAAACGGTGTAAAAACGATTTTTTTAGTTTTTCTAAAATTACCCGAAAGCTATCCATTTTTCGTAAATGTTGAACCTATATGAAATGAAGGAAGATAACATTTCCTACATTTTATGTACTTGAGGTTTTTTTCTCCGACCAATCATTCAGCCGCGAGAGCGCCGCGAAGTTATAGTCCAGTCAAATGGTAGAAAATAGGGAAACATTTTGGCAAAGTTTCGATATTTGGTACACGAATATCAGGTTTGCCAACAAGAATTATGACCGGAAACACGTTTTTTTTAAGCAAAAACGGTGTACAAGCTAGATTTTTTAAAGTTTTTCTAAAATTATTCGAAAACTAACCAATTTCGTAAATATTGAACTCATATGAAATGAAAGAGGATAAAATTTCCTACATTTTATGTACTAGAGGGTTTTTCTCGGATCAATCGTTCAGCCGCGAGAGCGCCGCGAAGTTATAGTCCAGTCAAATGGTAGAAAATAAGGGAACGTTTTGGTGGAGTTTAAATATTTTGTTCCTATATGTTTTTTGGGTTGCTGTACACGAATATCAGGTTTTCCAACAAGAATTTTGACAGGAAACACGCTTTTTTAAGCAAAAACGTTGTAAAATGAGCGATTCTGTTTAGTTTTTCTAAAATTACTCCAAAACTATCCAATTTCATAAATATTGAGCCTATATGGAATGAAAGAAGATAAAATTTCCTCCATTTAATGTACTAGAGGGTTTTTCTCGGATCAATCGTTCAGCCGCGAGAGCGCCGCGAAGTTATAGTCCAGTCAAATGGTAGAAAATAAGGGAAAGTTTTGGTGGGGTTTTAATATTTTGTTCCTATATGTTTTTTGGGTTGCTGTACACGAATATCAGGTTTTCCAACAAGAATTTTGACAGGAAACACGCTTTTTTAAGCAAAAACGTTGTAAAATGAGCGATTCTGTTTAGTTTTTCTAAAATTACTCCAAAACTATCCAATTTCATAAATATTGAGCCTATATGGAATGAAAGAAGATAAAATTTCCTACATTTTACGTACCTACTAGAGGTTTTTTCCTGGGATTAATTATTCAGCCACGAGAGCGCCACGAAGTTAAGTGTTACAAGCAAAAAAAAAAATTATCAGTTTATTTCAAAGTAACTCGAAAACTATGCATTTTTCGTAAATCAAAAATGGTACTTGAAATGAATCTTCATAAATAAAATGTTGGCAAATCTGGTATTCGCGTACAGCGACCAAAAAAACATATAGGAACCAAATATCAACACTCCAAAACTTTTCTCTATTTTCTACTATATAACTGGACTATAATTTAGCGGTGCTCTCGCGGCTGAAAGATTGATTGGAGAAAAACCTTCTAGTGCATAAAATGTAGGATATTTTATCGTCTTTCATTTCATATAGGTTCAATATTTACGAAATTGAATAGTTTTCGATTAAATTTAGAAAAACTTTAAACATTCTCGTTTTTACATCGTTTTTGCTTAAAAAAAACGTGCTTCCAGTCAAAATTCTTGTTGGCAAACCTGATATTCGTGTACCAAATATCGAAATTCCACCAAAATTTTCCCCTATTTTCTACCATTTGACTGGACTATAACTTCGCGGCGCTCTCGTGGCTGAATGATTGGGCGGAGAAAAAAACCTCAAGTACATAAAATGTAAGAAATTTTATCCTCCTTCATTTCATATAGGTTCAATATTTACGAAATTGGATAGTTTTCAAGTAAATTTAGAAAAACTTTAAACATTCTCCTTTTTACATCGTTTTTGCTTAAAAAAACGTGCTTCCGGTCAAAATTCTTGTTGGCAAACCTGATATTCGTGTACCAAATATCGAAACTCCACCAAAATTTTCCCCTATTTTCTACCATTTGACTGGACTATAACTTCGCGGCGCTCTCGTGGCTGAATGATTGGGCGGAGAAAAAAACCTCAAGTACATAAAATGTAGGAAATTTTATCCTCTTTCATTTCATACTGGTTCAATATTTACGAAATTGGATAGTTTTCGAGTAAATTTAGAAAAACTTTAAACATTCTCGTTTTTACATCGTTTTTGCTTAAAAAAAAACGTGCTTCCGGTCAAAATTCTTGTTGGCAAACCTGATATTCGTGTACCAAATATCGAAACTCCACCAAAATTTTTCCCTATTTTCTACCATTTGACTGGACTATAACTTCGCGGAGCTCTCGTGGCTGAATGATTGGGCGGAGAAAAAAACCTCAGGTACATAAAATGTAGGAAATTTTATCCTCTTTCATTTCATACTGGTTCAATATTTACGAAATTGGATAGTTTTCGAGTAAATTTAGAAAAACTTTAAACATTCTCGTTTTTACATCGTTTTTGCTTAAAAAAAACGTGCTTCCGGTCAAAATTCTTGTTGGCAAACCTGATATTCGTGTACCAAATATCGAAACTCCACCAAAATTTTCCCCTATTTTCTACCATTTGACTGGACTATAACTTCGCGGCGCTCTCGTGGCTGAATGATTGGGCGGAGAAAAAATCCTCAAGTACATAAAATGTAGGAAATTTTATCCTCTTTCATTTCATACTGGTTCAATATTTACGAAATTGGATAGTTTTCGAGTAAATTTAGAAAAACTTTAAACATTCTCGTTTTTACATCGTTTTTGCTTAAAAAAACGTGCTTCCAGTCAAAATTCTTGTTGGCAAACCTGATATTCGTGTACCAAATATCGAAATTCCACCAAAATTTTCCCCTATTTTCTACCATTTGACTGGACTATAACTTCGCGGCGCTCTCGTGGCTGAATGATTGGGCGGAGAAAAAAACCTCAAGTACATAAAATGTAGGAAATTTTATCCTCTTTCATTTCATACTGGTTCAATATTTACGAAATTGGATAGTTTTCGAGTAAATTTTGAAAAACTTTAAACATTCTCGTTTTTACATCGTTTTTGCTTAAAAAAAACGTGCTTCCGGTCAAAATTCCTGTTGGCAAACCTGATATTCGTGTACCAAATATCGAAACTTCACCATAATGTTCCTCTATTTTCTACCATTTGACTGGACTATAACTTCGCAGCGGTCTCGTGGCTGAACGATTGGGCGGAGAAAAAAACCTCAAGTACATAAAATGTAAGAAATTTTATCCTCCTTCATTTCATATAGGTTCAATATTTACGAAATTGGATAGTTTTCGAGTAAATTTAGAAAAACTTTAAGCATTCTAGTTTTTACATCGTTTTTGCTTAAAAAAAAACGTGCTTCCGGTCAAAATTCTTGTTGGCAAACCTGATATTCGTGTACCAAATATCGAAACTCCACCAAAATTTTCCCTCTATTTTCTACCATTTGACTGGACTATAACTTCGCAGCGCTCTCGCGGCTGAACGATTGGTCGGAGAAAAAAACCTCAAGTACATAAAATGTAGGAAATTTTTTCTTCTTTCATTTCATATAGGTTCAAATTTAAGAAAAATGGATAGCTTTCGGGTAATTTTAGAAAAACTAAAAAAAAACGTTTTTTACACCGTTTTTGCTTAAAAAACCTGTTTCCGGTTAAAATATTTGTTGGAAAACCTGATATTCGTGTACAGCGACCCAAAAAACATAAAGCAACCAAATATCAAAACTCCATCAAAACTTTCCCTTATTCGCCCTTTTTGAGCACCGTTTGACTGGACTAATATATCTCAGGCAATTTTTTAGTATTTTTTATTTATTTATTTATTTCGTACTCAGGCAACAGTCTTTAGGCCAATTATATGCGTCGTTGTACATTTATGGCGACTTTCAACGCCACCAACGAATGTCATGATGTTATTATGACATCCGGGACCAACTATTTCTGTGGCAGCCGTATCACGAGGTGCCGTTGCAATCAGCCGTGGAACTCCCATCCAAGTTCTGATCAGAAAGAGCGTTGCTTAACTCTACTGATCGAACGTGGAGGCTTGTTCACGCTACACCACCCGGGACCTGGTATTGGGTGCACTCCAAACCGTAATCATCATTGATTTAGTGTCAACGCCTATATTATTTGAATCTATTTCTGGTATAGCGTGGAGGCTTGTTCACGCTACACCACCCGGGACCTGGTATTGGGTGCACTCCAAACCGTAATCATCATTGATTTAGTGTCAACGCATATATTATTTGAATCAATTTCCGGTATAGCGCATTACAACAATAACAACGACCGCAAATAACCTAACAAGCTCAACGGGCTTAAGCTGCTTTGTAATTCACCGGTGCCGATTCATGTTCGCAGTTTCTCCTTACATAGTATAAGAACCGGCAGTGTGATTTATACGTTCATCTGTTATTTATCAAAATGCAATTTTAATGAAAGATTGCATTTAGCAACTGTAATTAGAACTTTCTAATATTTTTAAACAAATTAGTTCATTTGTTTGCGAAGTAAATAAAAAGCTATCTGAAAGAAAGTCATCTGAAGAACTTAAGAATAATAGGTTTCCACCTCTCAGTCTGCCGCAACATCCTGGGAACCAGGTGAAAAATGTCCTTTTTCGTTAATTATCATAGCTCATCGTGTATCGAAAATTGTGTTTCATCAAATTAAAGCTAAATTTTACATCTACACAAAGATTTCAAAGCCAAATGTTAAGAATTGTAGTAAGTGCACTGTGGTGTGTTTCCAACAGCCCAACACAGTGATTCATAGTGATTTGTACGTACTCTCGGTCCAAAAAGAGATAAAACGAACAAGGATTAATTACAGTGACAGAGTGAAAGTGCACCCACGTAAATTGGTAGACAAGCTAACTAATACATCAGATGAATTAAGACGCTTAGAAAGATTTAAATCTTGAGATCTGTCGGCCAGATTTGATTAATATTTACAAATAATGTTAATATTAGTAAATCATTTTTGGACTCATAAAGATACTATGTTAATAGCGTGAGATAGGCACAATAAGGAGAACTTATTGTCTAATTTGGCATACTGTACGATATAATGAGTCATTAAAAAAACTTCTACTAGGGAGTTACCTATTATACAGTCAAGTACTATTTTGAGCATTGGCCGATGTCGTAAAAAGCGTTCTAGTTTCATTCGTGGCCAGCACAGGTACACGCTATCTTCCTCTGCAGTAATGGTAACTTGGAACACATCATCAGACTGCTCGTGGTTGGCCTCCCACTCTGGAGAGTCCACGAACTGGTGCACGCTAATGAAATGCAGATGAGTATCGTCACAAGTAACACGTAATCTAGAAATAAGAACATTATTAGTACTTTCGGCAAGAAAATAAAGACATTAGTAGATATATTCAAAGTTTAATAGGTTTGTATGTTAAACAGGCTGTACTAAATATCGATTAATTTTACGCTGATGACTTTGTGATTAACTTCTATTAGTAGTTCTTTGGAGTTTGAGAATGTTTACACCTTGATAAATTCTGGTGATTAAGTCTTGGAGTTTTTACGCGTTGGGTTGAGGTTGATAGGCCTCTTACTGGCGCAGTATTGTCATCCTGCAGCGACGAGGAGTCTCAATCTCCGGGGTGGTGTTGGCCTGACTTTTGGTATCGTTTTGGGGGTTACTACCATTTCCAAGGGTAGGTGTTATATGTTATTTATTTATTTATTTATTTATATCGCACTCAACCAACAGCCGTTAGGCCAATTATAGGCGTCGCTGTGCATTTATGGGGCCTTCCAACCCCACTAACGACTGTCATGATGTTGTTATGACCGCCGGGACCAACTATTTCCGTGACAGCCGTATCACGAGGCGCCGAGAGATGCAGCCGTGGAACTCCCATCCAAGTTCTGACCAGAGCGAGCGTTGCTTAACTCTGCTGATCGAACGTGGACGCTTGTTCCAGCCACACCACCCGGGACCTTATGTGTTGGGGTGGAGTTTGGTGGTTCGGGCTCTTGGCCATGGGTTTTTACACAAATTTCCTATTAGTGTTTATTTCTTATTCAATTTGGTAGTGTCAAACTTTTTTTGTTCTGGTAAGAGTGGAGCTGTTAAGAGTATTGTGTCGATTTGCTTTGAAAATTACCTTTTTGAAAAATTAGTTTCAGTTCATGTTGTAATCTTTAGATGTGTTTGGGAAAGCCAAATTTGTACTTATCTGCTCATACCTGTTTGTTTTTATTACGTTTTTATAACCTCACTTCTCGTGACACTAGTTGTAAACAATTACAACTTTGTGGCCTGTTGAACAACTGACAACACAGTTGCTGTCTTTCTCATATGCCCAGCACTGTTCTGTACTTATGATTCAGAGTTCCAAAAGATCCCATTTCGACGCTGTTTTTATAAATCGAGCCGCTGTTGGTGCTTTACGATCATTCACCCGAGATAATCTAGCCTTTTAGCCCTCGTGCCAAGTTCTATTGCTGCTAACTGTGACTTTGCCTTCTAATTTGGATACGAGGGGGGTTTTTAGGTATTGGTGACTGTTGCGTCTACTTAGAGTAACGCTGTTTAGCATTTTTACATCGCCCCGGTTTCTTTATACATTTTTCACACCCCTGTCTGAACGCCGTAATTCTCGAATTGTGAACTGCTTTTGGTCGTCCTTGAAGATCTGACTTAGGATAATCAGTCCGTTGTGATGCGTAACTAAAACAAGCAGCAGTCAATTGTTTTTCGCCGTACTAGCAGCAATGTTTTCTATGCCTCGCTCTCTTCTGCTCGCGTCTTTAACTAAATCCCACATGTATACTTCGTATTAACCTTTGCCTTAGTTTAGGGCTAGTTTATAGTGGCTTAGAGGGCAATAATAGTGTCCTAACTCGATCGTGCTACCGCTGATTTGTATGTTTGATTCATCGAAGATATTTGAGTCTTAATTACCCATCGCATTTGATTGCAGATTTCTCTGGCGTCATGATTTAAGTTTTGGAAATGTGAGCTAAATGTATGTGTGCACTTTCTCATTGTCGTTCCTTATTACAGTTAGGGATTCATATTTCATGAATTATAGAGCTGACTTGGAGTTGTTAAAGTCTCTGATTGCGACCCAGCTTCGCTTTTCCAAGATCTCTGCGGCCCCACTTCGGTTTCTCTGAAATTACAATTGCCTGTTGTATTTTGCTTCATCAACGCCGCCTTGCGGTTCTAGGAGCATCAACTAACGATCTCATGTCGATCAAGGTAAAACGAATTTGCATTATTTTTGCTGCTCTGTAATCTTGAAGCTACCGTCCTTTAGCATCATCGTCGAGTTAGCCAGAGATTAATGGTATAATTACTAGGACACTTTGAACTCTTATGTATGTGGTAGCATGCTATACGTTGCTTACCTGCACCAACACCATAACTCTGTAATTAGCATACTTTGGTTTCTTTCCTACATCAATGTTGTAATTTGCTTGCTTGAGGCATCATCGCGAACTGGTATATTAGTATCCCATATTGAGCCTGTTTGCTACTGACTTGTAATTAGCATACCTTATTGTGCAGGTTTGCTACTCCTTTGTAGTTACTTTTTTTTTTGGTAGCCACAATAGAGTGTCACATTCGTACCTTTCGACCCATGATATAAAGTCGCTCTTGGAAACTATAAGAATGCTCATCCTAAAATTACATAGCATCGTGTATTGTCTATATTATCGTTTGCTATAATAGAAACCTTGTTCACAGTTATTAATGTTATGTGTATGGTTAATGCAAGCTATTGAGATATTATTGCTTTTTGAAGTCTGTTTCAGGTCGTAGCGAGTAAATTACGCATAGTATCGTAGTAAGTTGAATAGTTTTCGCAAGTTTATAAATTTGCTCTCGACAGGGGCTCCTAAAGCCCCCTTGAGTTTTTATTATCTTGCACTATTCTGATGGTTTATTTTCCTTCTATCCTATTCTATTCTTGAGAGTACCATCTACCATTCCATGCTGATCTTTTTTATTTTATTATTATTATCTAATGCTATAGTATTTGTTTCTGGTTCTATTACCAAATACTTTTTTTAAATGTGTTTTTTATAGTTTCCTCTCTCAGTATTTCTCAATCAATTTTCTTGTGCTAGAAAGACCTGATCATCCGCAATTTGTAGCAAATGCAGTGTGCAAACATTTCTATCTTCATCTCTCTGCACTTACTTTTCTTAATAATTAGTGATTTTTTCACATAAATCCTAAATAAGGTATGTGGTATTACACATCTTTATTGTAGACCTTTATTAACGTTCAAACGTTCTATATCTGTTGGAAGTTACACTCTGTTTCTGTAAGACGTTTTTAATATCATTCTTTCCCATTTATAGATATGAGTGACAGATTACGTCAAGATGTTTGCTAATCTATATATTGGTAATTAAAAACAGAATTTAAAATATACTACATATTCTACACAAAGGAATATTCTTCCACTTGCTGAATCAAGTTACCGAAAGGTAAATGTTTAACCCGATTTAGCATGTTTCGAACAAAGCTGTGGTGTATTGTATTTTCCAATTATTGCTCAAATACTCCAATCCATTTATTTTGACATTGCTTCTATACTTTGTATAATGGCCATTGTTGATCATTATAATCGGAAATTTCCTTGTATTGATTTTCCACAATAATATGAAATATAGGCAGAATAATGACTCCGTTTTAACACTTTCTTAAATAATGTAACAAAAAGAAAACTATATACGAAGACAGCACCATTTCAAATAAGCCACATAATATAACAATTACCTGAAAATCAATATTTATTTAATACTGAGATTTATTAAAAATAGGTACTTACTTTCCTTTTAACATGATAGACAACCGCTCGTCAGCTGGGCTTGCGTCTTCAACAGCATAAATATCGCCTCGCTCTAAGTTAACTATACGCGCTTCCCTTACTAATTCTTTAAAATGCTTTTTACTGACACGTAGTGGCTTAAATACCTGTAACAAATAATGATATTAAGACAGGAATTAAGCAAATATAATCTTTTTTTGTTACATTTTGCGTGATGTATTTTTAGCGACTGAAACTAAAAGTGATACAGAGTGTTGTAGAAAATATGACGCATACGAGATTTACTGAATACTAATACGAAGTGTTCAAAAAGAAATTACATAAGGGTTGGCCACGGAATATAAAAATAATGTCAACAGTAAACTTTAGAATTCATTAACTGTCATCACTGTTGTTACGCTGATCTTCTAAAGATTGCTGTCTCTAAAGCTTGATGTTGATAGTAGTTTTATTTTCCATGGCCAACCCTTATGTAATTTATTTTTGAATACATGGTACAAACCTGGAGCACTTTGTAATAGTTATTTATGTATTAAGGGCATATTCAGTAGATTATAGCACAACTGAATGTTTAAAACTCGACGCGAAGCGGAGAGCTTTAAATTTTCCGAAAGCGATAATCGTGATTATCTACAATCTACATGGTACATTCAACTTTTATTTTATTTTAGTTCTCAAACTGGACAAAATTTAAGGATTCAGTATTTTGGCAACAGTCTACTCGGTCATCGTTGTGCTGACTCTGTGAATTTTTGGTGTGCTAGTGTTTCTATGCAAATTGTAGGTGCTGCTTTACAACAATGTTGGTGCTTGTTATACTTCTTAGCAACTTTATAGGCCCTCGGACTATAAAAACCGCCCGCTACCGAAGTTCAATAACCAAGATTATGGTTCCAAAATTAAATAAAATAATAAATTAATATTGTTTTGTTTTCCTTATTTCAATGGTAATTTTATATTAAAAATAGTGCAACAAAATTTTAAAAAAATCCTTTTTAACATGATCAATTAACGCTTAAAGTAGCGAAATATATGGCAAGAAATAATACATTTTATGTTTTTAGTGTGGTAATTGGCTTATCAATAGAACTCTTATTCGGTTCGGCGATAAACTTTGATATATTTATTTTTAATAGCTTTGGAAATATAGCACTGTAAAGGCATTAAAATTGAATAAATGTATGTTACATGTGAATGTTTTTGATTGGCCAGTTAATTTTTCATATAATTCTAATAATCACATTGGGCTGCATTTTATGGATCCTGGTTGGTAAAGTGGTCTATAGCAACACTGGCCAAGATTGCTTAGTCTAGCCTGGTTATCTATTAGCAACACCAACTGTGACTGCAGAATTTCGACCAGGCTATAAGAAACACTGGCTGAGACTGAATATTTGGTCTGGCAGATTGTTCTTTTATACCCTTGGAGCGGCGGTCAAGCAGGGATTCGGCTAATGATGGCAAAGATAAAGCGGGGATTTAGCCAATGATATCAAAGCTGTAGATCGACTCCGCACAGGCTATGGACGTGCAGCCGTGGTGATGGGGCGACCTCACTTGCTAAGAATTCTGGCACTCTGGTACTATTTGGACCGCTACAGACGCAATGCACGGCGGCGACCAAGACTATACATACGGCAGATAATAAAGGATATGAGTTGTAACAGCTACATTTAGCTAAAGACACTGGCATCAAGACGAAATGAGTGGAAAAATAAGACGTTGCAATAAACGATTCCTAGGATTATTAACCACAAAAGAGAGAGAGAGAGAGAGAGAGAGAGATTTGCATTTGCAGATATATGCTGGCAGTAGATAGAAGTATACCAAACTTTAAAAATTAAATGAGAACTGGGGTTAACTTGGCTATAATTGAACAGAGTTCTTCAACTTGTATAAGATTTTTTATATGTCTTAATGTTCGGAAACTAAACGCATAAGAACAGTCACACTAATAATACGAGTATACTACTACAATACTATACTATTATGAATAACGTCCAGCTTTGACGCTTCCTTAACTAATTCTGCCAACTGAAAGATTATGCCGTTTGATATTTGTCAATGTTTCTATACAGAAATTGTCCTCATATGTTTCTAAAGCAATCGTTCAGTTGTTTCTACACTTACCATAGCAAACAAATGTAATCTTGTTTGGTACGTTTATTTCTTGAATTGCAAGATATATTTAATAGAATATGAACAATTATTTGGTCATCATGGACATATTGGTTTCTGGTATTCTGGTATCGTACATAAACATTCTTCCTACATGCCTTGATTATATATTTTTGGTTATAAACTTTTTGGTATAAGCGGACTTTGAAAAAATACTGATGCGAATCGCCTATTACAGTCAAAAATGTAATTGTTATCCTGCACCTAAAAAAATGAAAAATTAAAAAGTGGAAAGAATATGTAACAAAACTCTTTGACGAGATTAGAACAAAGTATTGCAGTATAACCAAGAAAGTATATAATAAAGTTGCAAATATAAGCGGTTGGTTTCATTAACACGTCTAGGAAAGAAGGCATCAATTTTCTTCCGATTCCATGGCGAATATTATTCTGGCATGATGGTAGTTTACGTGTGCCAAAAAACATCAAAATCTGCTTTCCCATGGGGCCATATAACAAAAGTCTCGTCGACGTAGCAGAACCAACATTTAGATTTGAGATAGCTGGACAGAATAGATTCCTCTTCCAAGTCTTTCATAAAGATGTTGGCAATGACTAGAGATAATGGGGTTTCATAGCGGCTTATTCCTATTGCTCGTAGTACGTTTCTTCCCAAAGAAAGGAGGTCATCGTGCAGTACGTCCTTACTAACTTTGTGACGTCTTCTTAAAACTCTTGAGGAAAGCCCCATAGAACAACAGCTCTTGATATTTTCTTAGCACACCTAAACAACCACCATGCCAGAGCCAAGATCGATATGGAAACTGAAGAAAATAGACGCCTTCCTTTCCTCAACGTTAGTAAAATGAACCGCTAACAACAAATAACGCCCTATAGTATATCGAAAGCGAAAGATCACCCCAAAACAAAGATGATGAAGAGTTAAGAAAACAATTACGAACATTAACAAATACTGACTTTAGGTAAAAAAAACTAAGCAATGAACCATTCAGGACTGCTACTAATGGAAACGACTGCTACGATCTAGGAATTAACGAAGAGATATTGGAAATGAAACAAAAACAAGGAGAAGAAGATGTAAGGGGGAGAAAAAAGGAGAAACAAATAAACAATTGAGAATAGGGACGTGGAATGTAACATATTTAATAGGAAAAGAATGCGAAATAGTGGAGGAAATTAAACACTATGATATATAAGTTATGGGAATAAGTGAAACAAAGAGAAAGGTTCAGGAAGTCAATTACTAATGGATAAATATAACTTATGTTACTCAGGAAGACATGAAAAACAAAGAGCAAAAGAGGGAGTAGGTATAATTGTATCTATATAGTCGAAGTATCCGATTTATAGGAGAATTATAATAATGAGATGTACGAGCAAAGTTTTGATGAAACAGTGTACGAGTTCTAATGTGAACCGGTGGAATGTAAAAACCAATTTTAGATAAACTATTGGAGTCATTTAGCATATTATTCATTAATTTGTATATGTACACTAGACCATTGAAATCCCGTCTGATTTTTAAAGATTTAACCTTTCGTCGGGCGCAATATTTTGACCGCCGAGTTCGGGCGCAATATTTTGACCGCCGAGTTCGGACACAATGTGCTTGATAGGCACAATTCCAAAAAAACATAATAGGTTTAATTATACAACTGCAAGTGGTGAGCATCATTATTAGATAGGTCAAAATAAAAGAAAACACAAAAAAGTTTCTGCAAAAAACATTTATTTGACCTGAAACAAATGAAAAGAAAAAAAATTATTTACATGTTTGGGCGCAATGTGCAGGATAGTCCAGATTGATAAATCAAGGTATTTTTAGAAAATTATTAAAAACCTCTGCAGTATTTAGACTTCAAGCAAACGTGATAGATGATTTTTATGCAAATATTTCGAAAAAACATACCTTGAAAAATGTGGCGAGTTCGGGCGCAATGAGCTTCTCTGAACAAAATTTGAATAATTTTCACTATTGAAGGACAAACTCAAAATAAGTGGGAGGGTTGTATATAGCACACCAAAATAGTCAGCTACTATGTGCGATAGATTCCAACGCCGCCTTGCTGTGGCGCGAGATAGCAAAATTGCTGCGCTGTGCCTGTCAGATCAGTTGCGCCCGACGGAAGGTTAAATTCATATAACAGTAACAATTCAAAATATGATATCGAAATAAGATAAATGTTATGCTCTTTATAGTACAAATACCTCACAAGTTTTTTCTGAATTCGTTCTATTAGATCACTGAGATAATTGTGGATTCCATATCAATGATGCGTATTCTAATTTGGACCTCACTATAGATTGGTATAATAAAATTAACGTTGAGTTATTTCTAAATTCGAAGCCAAATCTTATAATCAACCCAAGAGAGCGATATGTTCTTTTAACCATTTTTAAAATATGATCATTGAACTTTAATTCTTTATCAAACCGAATTCCCAGGTCAATCACATGTTTTCTTCTTTCTAAAGTTTTCCCGTTAATTAGGTAATGATATGGCGTTGGCAATTTCTTTCTACAAAAAGACATAACTTTACATTTCTGTGGATGAAAAAACAGTTTTTTGCTTTCGTTCCACTGCAGTACATTGTTAAAATTACGTTGTAGTCCGTGGCAGTCATTGATATCATTGACTGTCTTGTATATTTTGAGGTCATCCGCATAAAGTAGATATCTGGCTCCAGTGATTACGTTTCCAATACCGTTAATAAAAATTAAAAAAAGCAGTGGTCCAATCTTGGAGCCTTGTGGTACCCCTGACAATGCAATAAATTTCTCTGTTGAAGCTTGCTTATAATATACATATTGTGGCCTGCCCAACAGGTAAGTAGAAATAAGCTTAATAACATTTTCTGAAAAACCGTAAGAATTTAGTTTTTTGAGTAATCTAAAATGACATACTCTATCAAAGGCTTTTTGATAATCTGTGTATATACAGTCCACTTGTTTATATTTATCTAACACTTCTGATATTTCTCCAACATAATTTAGAAGATTTGATACAATAGATTTCTTAGGGGTGAACCCATGCTGCTAAATTATTAGGTAGTGTCTGAAGTGATTCCAGATTTCATCATATATTAAGGATTCAAATATTTTTGCTGGTACTAAGACTAATGCAATTGGTCTGTAGTTAACTGCCATATCTCTATCTCCACTTTTAAATATTGGTGTATCTTTGGATATCTTCCAGCTATCAGGAAAAGTATTTGTCTTTATGAATAAATTAAATATTTGACACAGTGGGTAAGCTAGGAATTCGGCCAAGCCCTTGAATAAATATTCAGGTAATAAATCTGGACCACAAGACCGTTTATTTTGTAATTTTTTAATGGTTTTCCTTACATCAGTTACTGATATTATTGAAAAATAGCAAGAGACACCATTCATCGTCTCAGATTGTAATACGTCTTCAAATTGAAATGTTTCAGGATCGGAGTATACGGATTCAAAGTAACTGGCGATACCTTCAGTAATTAAGTTAAACAAATCTAAAACTTTATTTTGATACATTAGAGGATTATTAGTGTTAGATGACTTTTGTTTTGCAGTCACGTAACTCCAAAATCTGTTACGATTTGCACAGATGTCATTTTCGACCTCATCAATAAATCGTCTATGCGCATTAGATAATTCCCATTTAACTTCTCTGCGTAACTCTTTAAAAGAATGTAAATCATTAACATTTCTCGAGGCTTTGTACTTTTTCCTATATTTATCTTTCCTCTTTATTAAGTTAATAAGTTCCCTAGAGAACCAATATGGGAATTTGTTTTTTCTATTCTGATACTGTGGGACATATTTGTCATGAACAGAGTACAACATTCCGTAGAACCATTCTACTGCTAAATTAACATGATTAAAAGTATCAATGAAGTCCCAATTAACAACCGCCATTTGTTTATACATTCCTTCAAAATTTGCTTTTCTGAAATCATAAGAACTGTGAGCACTCGTGTTTTTATACTCATTTTTTATATTTCTTTTAGTGTCTATACTTAGAGGAAACGAATAAATAAGACAAATGACGCAACAAGAAACAATAACAACGAAAATAGAAAGAAAGCAGCCGAAATGGTTTGGCCACATAATACGGATGAATCAGAATAGATTGGTGAAAAAGACGGTAGAAATGGGCAGGGTAGGTAAAAGAAGAGTAGGAAGACCTAGAAAGAGCTGGATGCAAAGAAGAGGGAAGACGAAAGCAGAAATAAAAAACCTAGCACTGGACCGGACGGGAGGGAAAAATGGGTTAGCAAACCAGAAGAAATTTAATCCGACACCCATAAGTGTATAAGTAGGATGGAAGAAGATGAAGAAGAAGAAGAAGAATAAGTATATCGAAAGAAGACCCACACTGGACGCTATTTACGAATCACGCTTATCTCATCAATATCTTCAACAAGGAAGATCATTGATTGACAATAAACCACATGAACTAAAACATGAGGAAGAAGATTTATGGAGAAATATCTACAGTCGACGAAATATCATAAAAGCAACCAGGAAACAAGGAACCTGAACCTAAACCTACGAATTACGCCTGATTTAACTTTATTTGCGGAGTAACCAATAGAATAAGAAAAGTTTTGGCTAAGAAAAACACCAGGGTTCGCTATGGTACCCTGAGAAAGATCGAACGATTGAACCCTTCGAACAAAGATTCTTTCTCCAGGCTACAGATAGAAGAAATCTATCAGCTCTTACAGCAAATCTTAGGTTTAATAAATGAAAAGAAGCATCCAATATAGAATTAAAAAACATGAAATCCACACACAACTTGCAAACATGAAAAAGCCACTTACTAGATACATGGCAACCCAGAATATATTGAGACTCCGTAAATATACTAGCTAAGTCTACAAACTGCCATCCTCGTATTATTCTGGAGTCCCTAGAAATAGTAGAGATCCAAACAACTTCAATCTATAATCAAAACATACAAGTTTTACGTCAGCAACCAAGCAGAACAACAATAACTCCCAGTAACACACAAGATTTGCAAAAGCAACCGACGACTGTTCGGTATAACGAGAAACATGAAATTCCAACATTAGTCTTTAGAAAACTTCTGAAGAGGCATGGTCAGCAAAACGGCAAGTATAAATCGACGACAACGGCATAACCCTAAAGAATCTATCGAATAAAATACTAGCAAAGAGACTAGTCAAAACAGTTTCGATCCAAGACTAAAATAACTGAAACTGTAACTAATCCTGGAATGTCCATAAATGTAGAGTCGATAATTCTTGAAAATCGTTTGAAGTTAGCAGAGATCGCGGTGACGTTGAGGATATCCGAGCCAAATGTTCTGTCAGTCACATAGATTCTAACACTATTGACTCATACACACACAAAAAATGGTCGCCGAGAGAGTTCTTCAAGAAATTTGGATTTACTTAAAGAATATGTGTAAAACACTTGCAGCCGATGAAACCTGGGACCATTGTTGGTATCCTGAAATTAAGCAGGCGCCCATAAGGGTTTGCCGCCTCCAAAAAATATCGAACACAAGCGTCTATAGCCAAGCTTATGGCGACGGTTTTTTGGGACCACCAGGAAATCATTGAAGAAAGATAAAACAATCACCACCAGTGGCTAGTTTATCACACTACATCGTGATATACTGAAGCAGCGTCAAAATTCGTTGGAGAAAGGGGTTTTTATTCCTCACAATAATGCAAGAGTCCACAGGCCTAAGCTGTTAAAGCTTGAATGAAAAAAATAGAATTCTTTGAGCTACATCAGCCAGCGTATAGCCCCACTATGACCCCCTGCCACTATTATCTAATCAGACAAGAAAAACCTACGAGGTCGTCGGTTTTCTTCTGGCGAAGAACTTCAGCGTTCTGTTAGCAGCCATTTTACTGAACAGGGAAAAGACTCCCGGAGAAATGTGTAGAGTTATGTGATGCCTATATTGAAAAATAAGAAATATTAATGCTTTAAGCTTTCTCGTCTAACCCTAGGTAAATTATTAATTTGTATGCTTAACTATTTATTCTTTTGTTTGGGCGCACTATATTACAACGAAATTTATGAATTTCCAATAGTTCAATTCAGTGGGAGTTCATTTCCTGTATTCTCGGTTCTAATGAGAACTTATATCCGTCCTTAATTGGAATATCTGAGAAGCCAAGTCAGTAGACGATCTACGTCAGCAATCCGAGCTTGGAATACGTATCAGCGACTTTTTAAGCCTCATAACTCGCAACTGCAATTACGCCGTCATTTGTTGCCACTGACATGCAGGCAAACGTGACAGTACCAAAATAGTTCGTGTGAATTTTCATGAGAAGCTCAAATACGAATGAATGAATTTGTGTTCAAGCTATTTTTAGCACCTCCTACATGCTAATTTGCAATACTTTTAAACACCGTACATGAATGCATCACGCTTTTAAACTTCAGAACAGCCCTTTTATAATGAATTTATGCATGTATGCTTTTATGTTAGCTGCTACACTTGCATGTAATATGAATACCTTGTATCCAAATTTTTTTGTTATGCAGGTTAGCTCCGTAACTATTACAGTTAGGACAACTAATGGTCATGGCTCGATCTCTTTTTTAAGTACAATTCATCTGGCGCAAGTAAAATGATGAGTAATTTTGAACATTTTTAATTTAAAAATATGTTCTTTGTATGGATAAATAAAATGTGTTATATAAATTGTTTATGTAATAGGATTCAACAATATGACTTTGCTAGTTAGTTTTTAGGTTGCTTTGTTAAATAACTGCTAAACAAAGTATTCATTAGTTATTTACTAAATATTTAAAGTTCGTTAAAGTTCTAATATTTACTTTTGTGTCCTTTCAATAATTTGTAAATATGGATGATAGTCCTCTGCGAGAGCTCTGGTGTGATTTTGGAAGTAAGATGTGGCAATTATGAGGATTAATCCAAAGGAGGAAATAATAAGGTCCGTAGATATTACTGCTTCAGTAACTTTGCAATGGACGTTGTATGCAGTTCGATGGTGCAACTAAGTTCGACACTGTTTCATTGTTGATATTGATCGTAGAGAGCTTTGTTGCTTGGGTCGTTGCTCATTGCTTTATTTTTGGGTTGGTGTCTAATCAGTACTGCAGATAGCACTATCGTGGCTGGGAATATCGGACTTGCGGCAAGATGACCGATAACCCTTGATCTGATATGCACCTAGCTTATCAGTAGTCCAGGAAGCGCACCGGACTAGCCACGGGATGCTTATTTCCCAGAAATGCCTTGTAATTTTAGTCTTCTGTGGAGGCGGCAACCATAGATGCGAATCACACCGACGTGAGTCGAAGCTAATTGGTCTAGTTAGCATTTGGCTAATGGGCGTTAGATACGGTAAGCATCCGTATTGCAGGGTTTTACAGGTACATCATCGGCGACGGTGCATCTGAAGAATCTTCTGACCCAGACACCCAACTAGATTCTACGTGAGAGCACCGCGGGGTCACAAACCCCTGTAAGTACTATAATGCTGAACTCGTACTGCAAAATGTCGTATCTAATGTTCGTCTATTTTTGTTTGTGCGCCTGATTGTGGAATTTGACTGTTTTGTATTTACGAGCGAGCGAGTGAAAGGGCCCGCTGATTGCCTCGTTACGAGCGAGCGAGTGAAAGGGCCCGCTGATTGCCTCGCTTTTTCTGTTGTCGTGTTTCTAATCAACAGCCCTTAGACCGAAAAATAAATTCGCCCCGAAAATGGATTCAATGTGCCTTCATTAAGAAACAACACATCTGGAATTCTAATTTTACTATGTTAAAAAAAATAATAAACTAGCAAAATAGTCTATTTTTGGTTTTACTGAGAACAGATACTCTTCTTTTTCGTTTTCTGTTTCCAATGCTCACCATGACTTCGAAGAGGGCTTCTCGGTTTTCTGCCACTTTAAATAATGATCTATACGTCTCATTCCTGTCCAATAGCGAATACTTGCTTTCTGCTAATCTCTTGGCGGCCGTCTATTTTGTTCTTCCTTATAAGTTCTAGCAGTAAGACCGAGGTACGATATTTTTCTGCATTTCACTAATTTCAATATTCCACCATCGGAATCTGCTCGTCTTAAGATTTCGGTTCTGGTGACTCTTGCGGTCCATGGAATTTTCCACCGATGTAATCACACCACAAATGTTTCGAGGAGATTTAACATAACTACATTGTTCAAACTTCTGTTTGCCCATGAAATTACGATTACGCTAAACATATGCCACTCTCAGCATTAATACAGTATCATTAGGTCAAGTTTCAATACACATTGTTTACAAGCAAGGAGTTTTATGTAGGCGTTGTGTTTTGCAATTATGCAAATAGCAAAACAGGGCACAATTTAATTGAATATAAAGTTCTCTGCATTATTTGATTTTTTAATATACTTTTGCCTACCACTTCCCTATCACGGAAAATGGTGAAAAGTGGAGATACAGACACTGGTGCATCAACCAGAAGTCCTGGAACATGCAGGGCGGATCCGAACTTTATGAAATTTGTTCAACCGGACCGGATATCAGCTTTGGGCGAGCTGGATGAACTGCCATTTCCATACAATAACTTGTGGGAGGCTTACAACAAGATTGGTATGTAAGTGTCAATACACATTGTTTACAAGCAAGGAGTTCTTGCAAGCGTTGTGTTTTGCACTTATCCAAATAGTAGGTTATTAGATCGTATAGTAAAACATGACACAATTTAATTATATATAAAGTTCTGTACTTTATTTTACTTTTTAATGTAGTTTTGAACTCTGACGTGTATTCATTTGTGAACAGACAAAGGCTGAAATGTCTTAAGAAGTAGTTAGGCCTGTCTACTCCATTTAATTTTATCCTACAACTCTTCATCCCTGCACCAAGTGTAAACCTCTTCAGTGAAATAACCTGGTCCTATAACTAGACAATTTATGTTCCGAAGTGCGCCCTGAACGAGTGCAAGAAAAATTTCGTGAAACAATTTGTACAGGCGCATCGTTGAAGCTTTCCCTGCTGAATACCATAAATTATGCCTTGTTCAGACCCATCTCCTCACCCTTATCATTGACAATGTTCACCAGTTGTTGTGAACTACCATTTATGGCAAGCGAACAACTAGACGATTTAGAAAATAAAGTAAAACATCAAAAAGTACCTATTCGACGTATGTGCAACTAAAGTGAACGGATAAAATGCACTGTTTCCAAGACCTGGTGCACCTTTTTCCAAAGAAACCTAGACGCAACATAAGCAATCAAGCACCGAGGTAACATTACAGATTTGAAATAGATATCGGACAAGGTAAATATTTGCTGTGTTAAAAGTATCTGAAAAATATCAGCTAAAATTATTCAGTATATGCACCAATACTAACACACACACAATGGAGGAAACAGAGGAATTCTACAAGGACCTACAATTCGCCATACAAAATAGTTCTATATACTGTATTATTATTATACGTGACTTTAATGCTAAAATTTGTTAAAGACGACGACGGTACCTTCATATGCACATATGGATTGAAGCATCGAAACAGCAGAGGACACTTGTAGATTTCGTAAACGAACATCAATTTTATGCGATAAACAATTTCTTCCGAAAACCACCACAACGTGAGCAAGCCCAGATAGTGGAACGAAAAGTGAGATAGATAATAGCCTATCCTACAAAAAATACAAACAATTACTAAATTTAAACCTCACAATTCTAACTGTCTATAAAGCAACAACTAGACCAATATAAGTCCATAATTGAAATAAACAGGGGGGAAATTAAGAATCCAAACAGACTACTAACTTCCCCGTGTGGGGAATTGCCAGTTACCTCCATCGGGGGCGTCCCCATGGGAATTGGGGGAAACTCGTCGGCACTGCAATCCAGCAGTGTCGGAGGGTAGTGAGGAAATTAAATACTCACCGTAAAAAAAAACTGGACTGGTCCTCCAGGTTGGGGGGTTGGGACGTAGTGGCCAGCAACCCTGCTTCTGTAAAACTTTATATTGCTAAAAACCTAGGATTCAGCCTCGGAACCAAACGGATGGTCTAAATGGTAAACGACAAGGCAAACGAAAACGTATCTTGAATGTAGGAACGTGGAATGCCCAAGGGTTAAGGACAAAACAAGATGAGTTGATAGAAGAAATAAGTCGACTGAACTTAGACATAGTAGTATTAAGTGAGACAAAAAAGAAAGGTCAGGGTAGCCAACAACTGAAGGATTACATACACATATATAGCGGAGTGAACAAGGAAGTAAGAGCAAAGGCAGGCGTTTCAATATTAATAAAAAGAAAGCTAATAAAATATGTGAAAAACTGGGAGCAAATAAATGAAAGACTCATTAAAGTCCAATTGAAGATCAAAGGCCATGATGTGGTTATTATTGACGTTTACGCTCCTTCGGATGATGCCAAAAGAGAAGAAAAAGAAGCATTCTACATGAATCTGACACATACTCTGGAAAAAATAAATAGGAGGACTGAAATATTGTTAATGGGAGACTTTAACGCCAGAACAGGCAGAAAACGTGACGATCAAGTAGGTAATTGGCTTGTATGGTGAAGAAGCAGTTAACGATAATGGCGAAAGGCTGATAGACATGTGTACAGAATACGACTTGAAAATCCTCAATGGATTTTACGAACATAAAGATATACACAAATTTACATGGACACAGCCTACTCGTCAACTTAAATCCATAATTGATTATGTTATAAGCAACCAGCAAACAAAAATGAAAGTAGAAAATGTGAGAGTCTACAGAGGTGCAGAATGTGGTTCAGACCATTTTCTGTTAAAAGCAAAAATTTGGCTTCCATTCAGAGCTACTCAAACTAGAGAAGGCAACGAAAAAGGTGACGTAAGAAAGATGAACTGCCCAAGATATAACTTACAAAGCCTAGAAAATGACTCCACTACATTTCTATATAAATCTCGTCTTGCATTTAAACTAAGCGAAGTACTATATACGGAGGCCTCAAATATGTACAAGGCAGTCATGGAAAAAATCCACGGAGCAGCACAAGAAGCGTTGGGTAATATGCCCTTAAAATATACCAACAACACCCCGCAGTGGATGATCCGAGAACTCCAAGAGACTATAAACGAAAAAAAACGTTTGTATCAGCGATGGTTATTATCTAAAGATGCAGCAGACAGAAACATGTATATGCAAAAAAACAGAGAAGTCAAAAGGGCAGTAACGAAGGCAAAAAATGGGATGTGGCAAAAAGCTTGCGATAACATAGATATGTATCTGGGATCATCAAGATCAAGAGAGGCATGGAATACTGTTAAAACCATGAGAACAAATGGAAATAAATCAAGCAAGATACAAATGATACCAGTCCACAAATAGATGGAACTTTATGAACATCTTTTAGTTGAAAATAGACTTCAATTCCAAACCAATATAGCAGCCTTCAAGGAAGAAGACATTTCATTTACAGAAAATGAAGAAATAACAATTGAGGAAGTAAAAGCTGCAATTCGAAGTATGAAAAATGGAAAGGCCCCCGGCCCGGGTGGAATACCAATAGAACTCATTAAGCATGCTCCTGAAGTTCTATTCGAAATGCTTACATATATATTTAACCAATTTTTAATAGGCGAAGAGATACCACGGGAGTGGAAAACCGCTTATATTACTAACTTATATAAAAAGGGCGATTGCAGTAAATGTACAAACTATAGAGGTTTAAGCGTAACAAACTCCATGGGAAGAATATATGGAAAAATATTAAAAAACAAAATTGAATTAGAAGTGAAAGATATAGAAGAGCAAAATGGATTCCGGGCCGGAAGATCTTGCACTGATAGTGTATTTTGTCTAAAACAAGTGATGGAGAAGCGGCTGACTTGTAATCTAAAAACGCATTTGGTATTTATTGATCTAGCCAAGGCTTACGATAGTGTCCCATTGTGCAAATTATGGCAAATTATGGAAGACCAAGGCATAAGCAAAATATACATAAAGGCGGTTAGAGACCTATACGATAATATGACAAGCTCTATTAAGTTAGGTCAAGAAATCTCTAGAGAATTTAGAGTGACAAAAGGACTTCGACAGGGATGCTGCATTGCTCCTACCCTCTTTAAGATCTACTTAAATGGAGCACTTGAAGTTTGGAGACGAAAATGTTATGCCTTAGGGATACCGGTTGGAGATAGTAAATTGTTCACCATGCACTTCGCAGATGACCAAGTGATATTAGCCGAAGACAGAGACGATATTGACTACATGTTGAGAAAACTACATAAAGAGTATTTAAAATGGGGTCTAGAAATTAATACTTCAAAAACGGAATATTTGGTAGTTGGAGGAATGGGAGAAGATCTAATTCTTGAAAACAACACCATTCGAAATACAAAAAGCTACAAATACCTGGGGATTAGAATGACACAAACTGCAGATAGCTGTGAAGAAATAAAATGTAGAATAGGCCAGGCAAGGGCAACAACAAGACAACTCAACAGTCTACTTTGGAGCCGTAAAATAACAAATAATACAAAAATCAGGGTTTACAAGTCTATCTTCGAAAACATAGCCACTTACGGTGCAGAACTATGGGAAATAAATCAACGTAACAAGTCAAAAATTCTAGCGGCAGAAATGGACTATTGGCGTAGATGCTGCGGATATACAATGATGGATCATATACGGAACACCGATATACGGAATGAAATGGGAGTGGACATCAACATCATAGAAACGATAGAAATGAAAAGATTAAAATGGTACGAACATCTCCAAAGGATGACAGAGGACCGATGGCCAAAGAAAGCTTGGAATTGGGCACCACCACAAAGAAGAAGACGGGGTCGGCCAAAAGGAAATTGGAGAGAGGAAGTAGATGATGCAATGTCCTCACGGAACCTACATGACGGAGACTGGATAAACAGACGACATTGGGCTCTAGGTTGCGAGAGGCGGCGCCCGCCGTAACCAACTCGTTGCATATATACAGACTATCACTAGACGAATCAATTCAATAGATCACTTCATATGAAGTAAGTAGTAGTAAGCAAGGAACACCTAAAGTATGAATTACAGAAAACTCTAAAATACCGCCGGGGAAACAGAAAGTAATGACTCAAAACAAAAACTACTGATAAGTATGCAAGAATTTCAATAAATACCTGCGAAAAGACCTAGCAACTATAACACTTCGTTAGTGCAGCAATTTCTTCTTCTTCCTCAGCCCGTGTCAACCCATGCTCATTATTTTATTGTTGGGTTGGTGTCCAATCGGTTCGCGTTAGTCCATTATGTATCTGGGTGAGCGAACCTCCGGCGAGAAGAACCCTTGACCTGATAAACTATTATCAGTGATCCAAACCGCACACTTGGATAGCCTGGGATGCTCACTTCCCACTAATGCCTTGCGAATTCGGTCTCTGCGGGCGAGGAGGGGCGGGTACCGTAGATACAAATCACACTGACATGAATTGAATCTCATTGGTTTAGATAGAATTCAGCTAATATGCACTAGATGCGGTAAGCATTTGCTTTGCAGATATTACAGGCATGTCATCGACGGTGCACCTTAAGAACATTCCTGATCGAGATATTCTACTAGATGCTACGTGGGAGCGCCGCGGGAGGCGCAAAACTCTTGTAAGCACTACTACCTGAACACGTACTGCTAAACCTCAATGTTTGTTTACTCTTGTTTGCATGCCTGTTTGTGGAATTTGGTTGTTTTGTGCTGACGAACGAGTGTGAGTAGTCACATGCCACATGAAAGGGGCTGCTGATGGTCTTAATTTTTCAGGTATTGTGTTTCTGATCGACAATTCCACAATTTGGAATTTTTGGTGAATCGCCAGCTTGAACATGTATTCATGAGGACCGATCTAAATGAAGAAAAATAAATTAGCCTTAAACCCCGAATCTATGTGCCAACAGATTTAAAAATGTTCTTAGGCTACCCCAACTACATATTCAAAAAAGGAAATCGAGAAATTACCACAACTTTTTCTGTAACTACTCATATAGTATGTAGTTACGAAGTTAGCCTGCAGAAGAAATATGAACACACTGTACATCATGCATAACTATGAGTTCCTAAAACTAAGACACCAAACCCATAAACATTACTTGCCTTAAAAAAATTAATTCCTCAGCACATAGCTCAGGTTTTACCTTTACTGAGAAAAGCAATAATGTTTACAGAACTTAGGCTTTACTCTTGACGAAAATGAGACCCAGCAGATACAGGATAAGTCGTGTAAGAGACAAACAGGGCAACGAATAAGTCAGTTGCTTTTAATGAAGTTTCATTCTAGATATCCGAACGGTCCCTTGTGGCAGAGTACGACAAATGGTCGAGCGTTGAAATCGCATTCACAGGCACTAAAGCAAATCCCACCCCCTGTAATGTTTTCTTAATTAATGTAATGCGCATTACCAAGTGATTACTCTTATTGTTCCAGTATTATTAGGTAAAATATTTTTACCCCTAGTTTCCTCTGATTTTTAAAATTGTTTAGTCACAAAGTCCTTTACAGATTTTATAATTCTGTTTATAACTTTAAAGCAAATCGTTTGCCATTCGATTTATTTTTCTTCGTGTTTTACCAATAAACTACAACTATTTCGCAACTAACATTTAAGAGGTTTGAATCAATTGTTCTTATCAATTGAAAATATATTGCTGGTAAGCTAACGTTTGTTAATTTTAGACATTTTTGATGCAACTTCTCCTATAAGTGATCTTAATTTCAGTTTGTTAGCCTATTGTTACACATATGAAAAATTCTTATATCAAATATTTGTAGCTGTCATCAATGAAGTATAAAGCAGGACAAACTTTGTTTTATTAGAATTTTTACCGTAATGGCTGAGATGGAATTTCTCAGTAAATATAACCCAAATGTTTTCTTCAAAATTGATTTAACCTTTGATACGAATGACGCGCACACAATCACAATCGACGTTGAAATATGAAGCCAGCCTAAATAGAGTTTTTATATGATGATCATATCGTAGGTATATACTAATATACTATGTACAAAGCCGACTACAATGCACACAACGATAATAAAGGCAATGCAAACGAAAACAATCATAATTACAGGCCAGTCTAGACTATAAAGATATGAAAACATGAGCTGATTGTCGTGATCTAACTGTAAGGTTGAAACGTAGAGGATTCAATAATTATAGCATTTTGGGCGTAATATGTTAGATTTAAAATAATGTTCTATTATTAGAAACGTTATATCAATAACCAACGATCATCATTCTTCTGCCTAGTATCGCTTTCCTATTATCTCGTTTTAATAGGGAAAAAACCAGCCGAAGTCTTAAATATCCAAATTTCGATTTGAATTTGTATTTAACAGATAATTTGATGTTGCCCTTATATGTTTTAAAATATCTATACTGAATTTTTTTCTTAAGATAATAATTTCTGTATTATTCCTATTTCTATTTTTAATTGAATCCTTTCAAGTTCAAAGTCCTTCTAAAACGCAGAGTTAATTATGTTTTAACGACCCGGGATTAATTAAGCCGAACCCCTAATTTCGTGGCAGGGACTTTTAACAGGTTTCGTTTAATTGTGTGCTGATACAAAGTAATTAACAAAATGTTAGTATCACCATTAGCAGGGTAATGGCCTGCAGCCTACAATAAATGCTTGAAATCTAATATTTATTCAGTACAATTAGGTTCAATGCAGTGAGCAGCGCCCATGAACATGTAACGGTAATTATTTGAGTACCTTAAGATAAAGCTCTGTAAGCTCCAATGTAAGAGTCGGAGGTAGAAAACGCCAAGTTAAGAGGCAGGTGTGTGTAAGATTTAAGATCACTAGAAGAGTGTACCACAGAAGAATGTCAGGCGCGCAGATTTCTATCCCTGCCCAACAGCTCAGGAAGATGTATCCAATGGTCACCAGAGATCTAAAACAAAATATTTTGATAACTAACATAACTTGCATTTAACATTTTTATTAAATTCACAATTACTCCTCGTAGTTTTATACCGCCATGTGTATCTACTTATTTCAAATTTTGAATCGATTACCAGTTACTATATGAACTAAAGTGATGTTGGATTATTGAAGTTGGTCGTTTTTCTGGATTGACATGAGTAGCGGTTCATGGCGAATTTTTATCGTAGAACAAGTTAATGTAAAATGCATTTCCGCCCCCTCACAAACAAAGACTGGTTTAAATATTTCGCATATGGACTACCACAAGTTAGTACCAGTGAAAAAAATTACCAAACTTTACAAGCCTATAAAATATGATGAACTTAATCAAAGATATTTTTTCATTTTTTTGTTTAAATATTTAATTTGGTCAAAAACATAATCTTCACTGTTTGAGATACATATAGGTATGCTTTCAATGTATATTTTGTACTAATCAAAAAGAGTACATTCAGTCCGGTGCCCCCGCCTTTCGGCATTACACCTGCTTTGGCTCGAATTTACATAACTGCGTATTAAACTAAACTAAACTTAAACAATTTAACTTTAAACAACACTTAAATTTAAATTGCCCTACTCTAATGATCTCTGCCCTAGCCTAAACTTTGATGTAACTCAGGCGGCACTCACTACACACGCACCACTCGCAGCCGTTGCACCCTGGAGGCAAACTCGACCAGGGTCTTCCACCAGAGGGGGTCCCTCGAAAGTGTCCTGACCTCCTCCATGTCCGTGGGCCACCTCAGTTCCTGTGTTGCAAGCCGCGCGTCTGCCAGTCCCCGGTGGTGATCCTCCAGTGGGCAGCGGAGAATGACGTGGTCGGCCGTGTCTTCTTCGCCGCAGGCGCAGGCCGGATTTTGCTGCCTTCCAATCCTGTGGAGATACGCCCCGAAAGCACCATGTCCGGTAACCAGCTGGGTGGTGTGGTGGTCGAGCCTGCCAACCACCTCACGACGAACCGAGACCGTCGGGACGAAACGCTCCACAGGTCTTCCCCTGATGGCATTACTCCATCGCTCCTCCCACTGCTCCGTCTTCCGCGTGGCGAGCATTCTTTTGCAGTAGGCACGGCTTACCACGTCAAAAGTCGGGGGATCATTGCTTGCCGCTGCCTCTTTGGCGAGTGCGTCTGCGCGCTCGTTTCCTTCGGTCCCGGCGTGGGCCTTCACCCAATGGAGCTTGATGGATATGGTCGTCGCTAATCCGCGCAGCAGCTCGTGGACCTCCACCTGCAGCTCCGTTGGCTTCCGCATGTGTCGTAGCGCCATGAGGGCCGACCTGCTGTCTGTCACAAGCAAGACCTCGGGGAAGGCAAAGACATTCTCTTGGATGAAGCGCAGCGCCGCTCGAAGGCCCACCAGCTCGCATTGGAACACCGAGCTCCAGTCCGCGAGCTTGATTCTGACCTGGTGAATTTCTACGGCATCCCGGAAGATGACGAATGCCGCGCCCGCGGCTCCATTCTCCTGTCTCGAGCCGTCCGTGTAGCATTTAATTCTGTAGGTATCCTCGTCTGACAGAGAGAAGGTGGGGGCGAAGACCTCGGCAGGGTGTACTCTCGTGGTCATGTCGACGGTGCCCTCGATGTCCCTCCCCTCGATGCCAAGCTGTTGTAGGTGGGCGGGGTTCTTCCTTACGATGGTCGCCCTTCTCTGGGTGAGCTCCTGGAGAGTGAGGTCGATGGGAGGAACGTTGCTGAGGACCAAGGCCGCCTCGGTCGACACCGTGGAGTAAGCGGCCGCGGCTTTCACGACAAGGATCCTCTGCGCGCTGAGGAGTTGCTTCCGTTGCCGGACCTTACAGCCCTCGGCCCAGACTGGTGCCGCATACAGAACGGCAGGCTGCACCGCTCCTTCGTAGATCCTGGCAAGGGCGTCTCCCTTGAAGCCCCAGGTCAACCTCGCCGCCGCCCCGATCTTGTGGGCTATCTCCTTGCCCTTGTTGCAAGCCCTCTCTATGTGCTGATGCCACGAGAGGCGGAAGTCCAGCACAACCCCGAGGTACCGGATGGTGTCCCGGCAGTACACTCGCTCCTCGCCGAGCATGAAGGTCGGACGTTGCTGCCGCGGCGTCTTCCCGAAAAACAGGGCATCAGTCTTGGCCGCGTTGAATGCGAGTTTGCTGTCCTCGGCCCACTTCCGCAGCGTCTCGAGTATCTGGTTGACACGGGCCTTGAGCATCATGTATTGACGCGCGCTGGTGACGAGCAGAGTGTCGTCCGCGTACCCAAACACTGAACATCCCTCCGGAAGGTGTTCGTGAAAAATGCTTTAGTACACTAACTTCCAGAAGGTGGGCCCAGAGCACGAGCCTTGTGGACATCCCCGTACCACGTCTCTCGTCACCATACCGTCTGGCAAGTACACGTGCGCGACGCGGCCCGAGAAGTAGTCCCTGACCAGTCTCAGCCAGTTCCCCGGAAAGTCACGCCGTTCCAACTCCCACAGGATCTTGGGCCACCACGCATTATCGAAGGCACCAGCAATGTCCAGCGAGACAACCGCGTAATAGTCACCGCGGGCCCGATGACCCTTAATCACACTCACAACGGCCTCCACGGCGTCTATGGTAGACCTACCCGCCGCAAATCCGAACTGTCTGTTGCTGAAACCGCCACTCCGCCAAACCGCGTGCTCGACCCGAGTCGCGACGATCTTGTCCAGCACTTTCCCAAGGACCGGCAGGAGACTGATGGGCCTGAAGCTGCGCGGGTTTGTCGGGTCGCCCGCATGGGGTTTCGGTATGAACCTGACGGTCTGCCTCTTCCAACACCTGGGGAACGTCCCGTACTCGAGGCACTTGTTGAACAGCACTACAAAAGCGGCCGGCCGTGTCTCGAACGCGCACTGAGCCGCGTCCGCGGTCACTCCGTCGTGGCCAGGTGCCTTCGCAGGAGACATCCTGGCCAGGGCACGCCGGATCTCGTCTTCCTGGATGGGTGGGTCGTCTCCTCCTCCTTCGGCTGCATCCCACGACCGCCGGATTGCGCTCTGCACCGCGTTGTCCTGGTCTGGGCTGTCCCTCGGAAAGAACTCCTCCAGGAGGTAGGCCGCCGTTTCTCTGGCGCCGGTGGTCCTTGTTCCGTCCCGCCTGCGGATCTCAGTATTGACCTCATAGCCCTTGCGCCCCCGGAGAACGCGGTACGCCGTGCCCCAAGGGTTCGCCTCGCTGTTTCTGCCACAGAACTCCTTCCACCTCTCGCTCCGCGTCCGCACGATGAGGTCCTTGTATGTCCGGCGCGCCTCCCAGAACTCCTGTCTACGGGCCTGGCGTAATGGGGAGTCGGCTCGCTGGAAGCGCCGACGCAGTCTACGTGCTTCTGCTCTAGCCGCCGACAGGGCAGGCGTCCACCACGGGACGCTTTTGCTGAAGGTCTTTCTCTTCGGCATGGAGGCGGCGCATGCCTCTACCACCGCTTCGTTCAGGGACTCGGCCGCTTCCTCCACTGTCTCGGATGTTCGCGCCGCTGCTGTTCGGTCCACTACAGTGTCTAGTCCCCTGGAGAATGCGTCCCGAAACTTCGTCCAATCGGCCTTCTTATTGCAGAAGAGCCGGTGACTGGGGGTACGGGGGCCATCCGTCGCCCAGGTGAGTCGCCAGGTGATCAACCTGTGATCGGAGAGGGTTTCTTCTTCCTCCGCTACTCGCCAGCCCGAGACTCTCCCGAACATGCGGAGGTCGGTCGCTGTAATGTCGATGTAGCTGCAGCCTCTGTGCCCCGCGAACGTTGGTGGGCCGTCCGTGTTGAGGACAGTGAGGGCTCTCCGCTCCATCAGCTCTGCGACGTCTCTTCCCCTCTGATCCTCCACAGCCGCGCCCCAGAGCGGCGACTTGGCGTTGAAGTCCCCTCCCAGGATGATGCCTCTCGTTGTCGGGATCTTGCGCAGAGCCGCTTCTAACTTTTGGAGCAGTTCGACCTCCTGGTATTGTTCGTTGTTGCCCGGAGGTAAATACACCGACACCACGTAAAAGGCCCCGGTTGGGGCTGTCACCTCGACAACAGTAACAAGCTCGCACGAAGCGTCCGTAAGCAGCATGGCCGCAAACTATGCTGTATATATTTCTAGATGTGCGACAATTTACCAATTAATTATGAGTATAATAAATAAATTACATCATAAATATTTAAGTAGCTGTGTCTTAGACGGAATTGGCAGTTTTCGAATATGCTCCGCGAGCATGGCGTTTCTTCATGTCACCCTACGTGCGAAAATGGTAATTAGAAACTCAACACTCATGCTATCGCAACTGGAGTCAAAGTGAGACCTCTTGAGGATTGAACATACGCTGAAGTGGCTCCTATTTAATGATAAAATATCCTATCTTTGACCTATGTCCTTCGCCATTTTCCCCCCGCGACAGTCTATAAACTGTAAAAAGATAAACCGTTTCGATCTGGCTCCAATGCTTTCGTGAAAGCAAGCAAGCGCTATCGTACAGTTTCTATTTATGAAATAAAAATTACGCGGCATTGTTTAAGCTTTAAGATGAGATAACTACAAAAATAGTGTCTTTCAAAATAAAAACATGACACTTTAATGACCTATAGCGAACCGCTACTGATTGAGATATAACACTTCTAAATATAAAGACGTATGTTTATATTGTACTATTTTTGGTTTAGTATCATGAATTTCTAATTAATTTCTGACTTTTGATTGGGGAAGGGTAATACAAGAAATTGTAAACTCTTAAAACGAATATATATTACCAGTCATACTCATAAACTCGTAAATCAAAACTAACCTAAACGCTAAGAAGGTTTTGATCTGATTACAGTAGGAAATTTTAAAATAGCTACCGAGGAAAAGTACCGTAATGCTGACCTATGCGATTAATGCAGCATTCAGACTACAAGGTATGTATGGAAGAAAGCTGAAGTAATTATGCTGCAAAAAGCAGGTAAGCCACCTAATATGGGCTTACTATTCATCCAGGCATATACATCATTGTTATCCAATTTAAAGTATTTGAGAAACTATTTCTAAAGAGATTAAAACTTATCATCGAAAGAAAGGAATTGGTTCCAAATTACCAATTGTACAAACTGAATAAATTTCTTCCAAAACAATATATGTATTACTGCTTCAATCACACATTCTCAGTAGACCAAACCTCTACTTGCTTTTACAATTAATTTGTTAGAGTTAGAAAATATTACTATTGTTACGTTTGCAGATGACACTGCAATCCTAGTGGTGGATAATAACATAGAAGCCACGACTAATAAATTACAGTAAACCAATGACCAGACATTCGCTTGGGCGAGGGAAGAGAAGGCCCAATTAAACGACGTAAAACAGCGCATATACATTTAATCCGTTATCCATCACTCTATATCGCCATATTGATCCTTATGAAAACACAGCCAAATTAAGAATGACACTAGATACTAATCTAGTCATACACCCAGTATGGCATACTAATCTGGGGTTGTACCAAACAGTGTTATAGAGTAGTAGTTTACAAAATGTGATGTCTATACCTGTTTTATAGACTACCAAAGGGCCTTTGACAAAGTCAAACATCGGAAGATGATAAATATTTTAAGAAACATTAGAATAGATGACAAAGATCTAAGAATCATAATAAACTTATATTGGAATCAATCAGCATCAATGAAACTGGAAGGAGAGAACAGAGAAGACATAAAAATCCTAAGAGGCGTAAGACAAGGCTGTATACTATCTCCATTGCTATTCAACACCTATTCAGAATACATTTTTAGAAAATCCTTAGAAAATATAGAAATAGGAATTCTTGTAAACGGAGAAAGATTAAATAACATTAGATACGCTGACAACAGAGTTATTTTTGCAGAAAATTTATAGGACTTACAAGTACTATTGGATAGAGTGACAGAAAGTAGTCAGAGGGTCTAGACCAGTGGTTCCCAAACTTATTTGGCCTACCGCCCCCTTTTCAGAAAAAAAAATACTCAACGCCCCCTGGAAATCTATATTCTTTAAGCGAACAAACAGAAAGAAATTGTAGTGTTAGCTTCTTGAGACTCTTAATTATCTATAAGAGTATTTCAAGGTAGGAAATTATTTTAAAAGAATACATTAATTAGCAATTAAAAAGTACAAAGAAGAATTTATACATTAAAGTACAACATAAATATTTGAGAATTGTTTAATGAATGATACATTAGATACAGTTACTCTTAAATTGCGATAGTTTATTAAAAAGGCTCGAGCAGATAAGTTGATTTAGTTGGGATATAGTTGTTCGGTAACATCAGGCTTAGATTTTAATTTGTAGGTATTAACTGACAATCAGAAAAACTAAAGTGAAAGCCAAACTCAAATGATTATCTGAAAAAGTAAATTATGAAATGTTATAATAAAATAAACCACATAGAAATTTTGTATAAATTATTATTGCTAGAGAAAATGATATTTTTAAAATAAACAAATCTTTTCTGAATTTGTAACTTGTATTTTGAGTAAAAGCGAATTATAATAATAAAAGCCCTTTGTTATAATGATATTTACTTTCTGGATGGTGTGTTAAAGGGTGTGATAAAGAAAAATTAAAGAAACGGAGAATAAACAGACTGAATAAATCAAGTAATGGTAACGGTATGAAGAAGAATAAGAACATTTAATAATGGTAAATAGTCTTCATGGAATAAATAAATCTGTTACTTGCATTTTGTGAGTATATTTGGAAAATAATGTTACACTATGTTACACAACAGATGAAATATGTACGAATGGTTTTTCTAAATCTTCACTTCCTTCTTTAAGATTTCACCGCCCCCCAAATGCACCCGAGGCTACTATTGCCCCCCTGGATCGTTCCAGCGCCCCCCAAGGGGCGATATCGCCCACTTTGGGAATCACTAGTCTAGACATTAACATAAACAAAACAAAACTAATGATCCTTAGCAAAAACAACATCCCCAGATGTCATCTTATGATAAACCAAAAAGTCGTTGAAAGAGTGAACAAATATACATACCTCGGTACCACTATAAATGACTAATGGGATCACTCACATCAAATAAAGATCCGTATTAAAAATGCTAGAGATGTATTCAATTAAATGAGTACCATTTTTAAAAGCCACGATTTGACGATCAACTCAAAGATGAGATTTCTGAGATGGTACGTGTTCCCTATTCTTCTCTACGAAGTAGTGTCATGGACATTCACAAACATAACAAAAAAAAAGAGTCGAATCATTTGAAATGTAGCTCTACCGTAAAATATTAAAAGTGTTATGGAAAGATAGGGTCACGAACGACGAAATTCTACACAGAATGGAAAAAAAGAAATGAAATAGTCAATACAATACAAGACAAGAAAATTCCAGTATCTCGGACACATTATGAGGAAAACAGGTTCCAACTGCTACAGGTTATACTGCAAGGAAAAGTACAAAGTAAAAGAGTTCCTGGAAAAAAGAGAATATCGCGGCTTAAGAACTTAGAACATAGTTTTCTATGACTACAACACAGCTATTCAAAGCAGCGGCCAACAAAATCATCATAGCCAAAATGGTTGCCAACATCCGCAATGGATAGGAACTACAAGAAGAAGAAAGTTTACAAAAAAAAACAAGTACAACTGTGACATCAATCGTGATCTAGGAATCAATAATGTGACCAGCTAAATTAGAAGATGTGCAGCCAAACATGGGGAAAGACTAAATCGACACGTTAATATCGAGGCAATCCAACATCTTAATGTACATGAAAAAACAAAAGACTGAAGATAACCAAACCATACGAGTTAGCCTAGGCTCAAGCGCTAAAGAGCTCTAGGTGGTTATTAATTATTAAATAAAAAACACCAGCATAAAAAAGCGGACTGCATGGTACCACACGGTTATGAGTATATGAACTGCAAATTTGAAATTTGTGTTCTGTTGTAGTGGCTATAGCTGCTCACATTATATATAAACAAATTCACTGCTACCACTGGCTGCACCTTATGGGCGTATATGAATAACTAATTAAACTACCAAAGGGAGTGCTCTGCTGTTATGTTCACTTGAACTAGGTAATATCTAATTAAACATAACACCTAAAATCTTAATTGTGGTTGAACTGGGTGTATTGCTGACGTATGTAGGTAATACAGATATTTTCTAGAACTTGGAAACCATTACTAAGCCATATAAAAAAATGGAATAGGCGAACTAGGTTACGACAGAGATAAAAATAAGGGAAACATAAAAATAACACTAATAGAAATTTATATGGTGCTATTTAATAGCACACTTTTACCCCAATTTTAGTGTTTTCACACTACCTCAAAACGTTCTGGAAGTATATGGATGTGCTTTTGCTTGGTTGTAAGGAACCGTAAATGTGTTTTAAGACCTACTGTGTCCTATAAATTACAATCAGAGTAAAGAACTGTACAAGGTGTAAAAAATAGTGCTAGCTATCGTACTACCCCATCCAGCAAATTTGAGTTCACCGATAATTTTATTATTTAGACAGTAGACCTGTGCTCGCGAGCACCCTCATATGACGTAAAGCGTAAACAAGGCGTGTGATTGACTGATTGTTGTTCATAATTTTTTACAGTTAAAAACAAGTGCGTTGGATAAGCTCACTATTCTACCGCTATATTCATTTATGTATGCGATTATTTTAAAGAATTATATCTAAGTTTATGTCTAACTGACGTTATAAACCATAACATATACTGACTTCATTACGAACAGACCGTAATGCGCTTGGTTTGAAGAGTCTAGTGATGCCGAAGGCACAAGCAAATTAAAGATAAAATGGGAATTCTGTTTCACCAGAAGAGTGAATGTTCTTCAAATGGAGAGTCTGATTTTGGAGAGAAAATGCTTTACTGGAGATACAATTTAAGGTATAACGAGTTTACTTTAAGTTCAAGAAAGCCTGCAAAAACTAGAACTCGAAATATCGTTATAAACGACCTAAAGCAAATCAAATTTGAAGGAAGGTGTCCTACATACGAGAAACTGAACAACAACGTTTGTAGGAACTATCGATTTGCTGCTGTACATTTTTGATAAAATGCCTGAGATTGATGACAAACATCTGAAAAACTATCAGATAAATTTGCATCCATTAGGCGAAGGTGTAATTGTATCGACAGATACACTGTCACCCATACTATGCCATTGATGAATAAAGATTTGGTATTAGAGTATTTTATGTAACTGATAAACATATTATAGGTTAAGCGCCTTAAGTACCTCGGCAAGTAAAGCAGTACTGATGAGTGATCAATCTCTTACATCGTCCTTATTGAAGATATTATTTTCGTGGATACACGAACTAACGTAAATATTACCATAGACAGTTATGGGAACTTTGAAGAAGAATATGGAAGAATTGCCTATGTTTTCCTCTTTAATAAGAGGAAAGAAGTACTTACATCACAATTAGAATTTCACGAAAAGAAGACATTAGTCTTCATTACACCGAACATGTGCAAATCTTTTATATTACTGTCAACGCTGTGGCCTACAAAGAGTGGTAATGAATAGAACCAAAATTCCGAAATAATTGAGTTCTGCACTTCCACTAAGGGGTAGTTTCACCAAATGGTACATTCGTATACGGTTTTCAGTGAAACACGATTGTAGCTGCTTTGGTATTTTTATGGTGTACTTGAATGACCAACTCGTTCGATCGCTTATGGTAAGACTTCTAAAAACGTATTCCACATGACAAGAAATATAAAACTTTATATTTCGTGCGCTCCAAGCATGAGTGTCCTGGGCAATTGTACATTTGCAAAATTTGCTAAAAATAGCTTAAGATTGTGTAATTTCACTTCAATAAATTTATTTTTTCAATTTATGGTGATTTATTAATATTTTTTTTCTAGAACAAGCAATTGCCCCATGCAGGTATTCAGCTATGACTGCCAAAATCACGTAGCAAAATTAGTAGAAAGGGTCCAAAATTGCCCCTTAAAAGAAGTGTAGTACTGAGAAGGGTAATACAAAAACATGGTGTTTATTCACTCAAATCTTTACCGCCTTTACATTTCGGTGTCAAAGACCATTTGTATACGGAAAAACAGGGCCGTAACTAGGCAATATTTTACTGTAGGAAAACAATATTTTAATTGCTGTCTCAATACACCACCGATAGATGACGTAGCAAAAAATACTAATTTTACTGTATAACTTCTTAATAGTTCCAAAAAAGTTGACTATATTCTCAGAGTTTATTGAGGCACTATGCAAAGCTACTAAATTTAAAATTATGTGCTGAACATGGGACAAACCTTGCTGTGAGGTTTTGTTCTAATATTATAGCCTGAACACTCTGATATTGCCCAGCCAGGTTAGCACTATCATTTTAGGCTTGACCTCTAATATTTTGGATATTAAAACCCAAAAATATTAACTCTTACTCCAGCATATTAGTCAAAGCATAACCGATTTTTTTCTTTTACTTCTAAAAAGCCAAAAATGCTCAATCGTGCATTAGCTCTACATATCTATTATTAATGAGAGTTTTCTGTGTGCGATACGTTAAAAGCTTGTTTCGGTCAGTTCCATGTATACATCTATTTTTGGCTTTATTCACTAACGTTAGCCCTAGCGATCTAACTCATCTTAGCTTTCTCTAAAAGCTACTTAAGTGCTAAGTAAATTTAAATGGATATAGGTGATTTTGTCTGCCACCTTTCACGCTTAGCTTAGATACAGCCTTGCGTTTGGCCTGGATTTTCGTGGTCTCCCTTCTCGAATTATGTGATGTCCCCTGTTTGTATTAGCCGCCTTGAAAGTGTATGTTGATTAATTAGATTTGGCAGCTTAATGTTTACCTATCAAATTAAAAGTTAATTTTTAAGTTTTGGAGATTAACGCGTTCGTTGACGACTTCTTGTGCAGCAAATTGCAATAGGCGGTATTGAAATTCATCCCCGCTAATGTATTTTTTGTAATTTTGAGGTATCTTCCAACTTGGATTCGCGAGTTGTTCAGCATATAAGTTGGTGGAGCCCACATTTCATGTTGACCATTTTAGTGTTAATCCACTCCCTCCTCCGGGGTATTTCAGCTAGCCCGTTGAACTCTATTAGTTACGGAACTGTTTTGTATTTACAGCTTGCTACCCTGCTTAAATTGGAGTGTTGCAAGATTATCATTAATGTATTCCAGTGATATTGCGTTCTAGAGCACTCAGCGGTCACAAGTTGTATCCAAAAGAACATAAAACTATTTGGTAGATTTAATTTCTGAGAAATTTTCGTTTTTGATAACTGTTCCGACTATTGCAATAAGTTCATTTTGAATTTTGGGCGAGAAGTATTTTGCTGAGATTTTTTTTTTTTTGGTTTGTGTGATGTTTAAGGATTGGATCACAACTGCTGGTTACAGTGCCATTTTGGCACCTTTTGCCACTGCTCCCCTAGACGGGTGTCTACTCGGCCTATACCTAGTTACGATCCTGCGAAATAAATTAATTTGGTGAAATTTGGCAAATGCTAAATTCGGCGACCTTGAAAAATGTGGTATATAGTTCGGCAGGAATAGTTTCTGCAACGGTGTGCATTATAACTTTCAGAGTCGAACTATTGATCAATTTTTTATCCATATTCGAGCAGCTTAATATTTTTATACAAAAAAGTCACCACAACATTGGAGTCCGTTTAAATCATAAAAAGTGGACTAATAATTAATTTTACACATACAACATTAACTCACTTCAGGAAAATAATTCGCTTTTACTTTTGGACGTTTTTCCGAGAGACCGCGGGATTACGTAAATCACGTTTTTAGATAATTTTGGGTATTCCAATAATGTTGTACACTTAATTGGATCGAAAACCATTAAAATATCTATTTTTTATTTTTCTGTGATTAAGCTTACTTCAATCGTTAGGTTTTATTTAGTGATGGGCGTATTCGAATCAAAAATAACCGGTTATCCGGTTATTGAAATAACCTGTGTAACTCGGTTTGCGTTCCAAGTAATCGGATGAAAAATAACCTCATCCTGATACGTACTACGTGCCGCGTCTCAGCGACTTCTATAATTATACGTCATTCATAACTCATATAACCTTTTCTACGTATGTACTTGATTGACCCAAGTGAAGCTCGCGGCTGCTTGTTGATGTTATTAACACATTTGAGACTCCCAGTCGACGAGTTAAATTTATGGGGCCGTTCCTATTAAAGATAACGTTCTGCTGAGTATGAGATTTGCCGAAGCTGTGTTGGTATTAATTTATAACGGCCTAAATTTTTGCTTCGAAACGCGGTTGATTATGCCTAATAAGGGATAAACAGAAAGCGAAATAAGATTTTCCAATCGTAAAATATTTATATTTAATTTTTAATAACGGAGCAGTCGGGACAAGAAGTGGATTTCGATGTTGAAAATTTTAAGTGTGCGTCCTTAGAACCGCGGAAGGCTGAACGTAGATAAATGATGAATTCTAAAATATACCGGTATGATGTGCAAGCGAAAAGGGAAGGGTGCCTACTAGAGAATTTTAGGAACTAAAAATAGATTCAATAGATACTTTGTATTCGCATATTTATAATTTCTTTATGATTAGTATTGATATAGCTATTCTCAATGGTTTAAACTCCTTAGAAATCAAATAAAAATCATTTATACAATTATTATAATTAACGATTAACTGAGTTCCTCTGCTATCTGCAAGTTACGATGCCGATGCAGATGACGGTGAACCGCCAACCGGCAAACCGGCTGACTTAATCGAAACGAATCGAGAGCCAAAATTGATTCGAATGATTATTCAAATAATCAATCGGTTATTAATATGATTCGAATGCAAATAATTCGGTTATGAAAATTGTCCGGTTATGCCCATCACTAGTTTTATTATGCAACTAAAATTTAATCATATTTTTACTCTAAAACAATTCGATGAAAAACTTTTCCCACGTTTGCAGGAACTACCTCTGCCAACCTAATCCAACATAAAAAATCACATATATTATACAAATTGCCCCGGAAATATGCGAGCATGGCTTAACAAGGGATTTGTGGGCCCAAAATCAAATTTAAGTCAACTTAATGCATACAAATGAGTTTCGTTAAGCCATTTCAAAGTTGAGAAAATTAATTTTTATTGTAATGATTCAACGTTTAGATCGATTTGGATGATATTCGGTATGATAGTGATATTAGTGTAAGTCATCTTTAAAGAAGACATGAGTATAACTAATAGTGGATGAAACACATAGACTCTTTAATGGTAAGGTTGATAATACTTATTTGTGTTTAGAAAAGGACGTGTATTAGATACATTTCTTGTGGCTTCAGGATTTTCAATATCTGTTACAGTTTACGCTTACCCAGAAAAAAATAGGACTAGCTGACTGCGCTATCTTTTTTAGAAACGTTTCGTTAAGCCATTTCAAAGTTGAGAAAATTAATTTTTAATTGTAACGATTCAACGTTTAGATCGATTTGGATGATATTCGGTATGATAGTGATATTAGTGTAAGTCATCTTTAGAGAAGCCATGAGTATAACTAATAGTGAATGAAACACATAGACTCTTTAATGGTAAGGTTGATAATACTTATTTTTTTTTAGAAAAAGACGTGTATTAGATACATTTCTTGTGTCTTCAGGCTTTTCAATATCTGTTACAGTTTACGCAGAAAAAATAAGAGTAGATGACTGCGCTATGACTTTGGAAACGCGTGTACTTTAATTGTCCTGTATACCGCAAAACAGATGACAAAAACTAATTTTAATTCAGGCAGTAATGCATTCCCGGTTGTTAATCTTCTTCGCAATTACAAATGATGTAGAACATTGCAATTCAATTTTTTGTATATTTTGGAATTTCTTTGCATTCAGGAAAATGTTAATATTGAACATTATCTGTAAACTTAGTGTAACTTGTGTAACTAATAATACCCCGTATTAAATTGTCTTTTTGTAATTTGTTTGTCAGAATACAGCCAATTAGATTACGTTTCCAAAAAAGTATGGCGCAGTTACTCATGCTTTTTTTCTGTTTAAATTAGATATGAAAAATTATAAAGACGATTGAAATGTATTGCTATGAACACATTTTAAGCCTTTATGATTATAACAGCAATTAATAGTACTTCAAGCATAGCAAATAATATTTTAGAAAATGTTCCAGAAATGCGCTAGTTTAATTTTTGCAAATAGTATAAAATAGCATTGGCTTTGATAATAATTTGTAAAACAGAATTAAAAATAGTGTTAGCCTTGAGTTGAACAAAATTTATTCAGAGTAGGCTTGAAAATAATATAAAACAATGTAAGATCGAAGACAAACAATTAAGGAAAGGAAGGCAAGCTGTAAAGTGGTGCTAATTTTGGCTTCCCTAATAAATTATTATTAATACGTGAATAAATAACTTTTCCATAGAACCTCTGCAGAGGCTGGTTTTTCTGAAATTGTTTACGAGGTTCGAGCAGTGTAATCGGAGCCCTGTGAGCTATAGGTAGGCAGAGACCTTCGTGGGAAGCAGTTGGAGCCCTAGGTGATAGACAACGGCTGAATTGGGGGGTACTTTCGCAGCGGTCGAGCTACAGGGGTCGTTCTGCAAGAGTCAGCGGCTTGTATCGGCAGGCCAACGAAGAAAGGGGGGCCCAGACATCGTGGGACTTGCTGGGGCTCGAGATAAGCCCTAGATTCCATTGGAAAAGCAACAGAAAGGTCAAGAAAGTTTATCTTAAAAATTGAATTTAGTGAATTTCAAACCTGGCATCAGTTTTATGTGCACTTTCGGCAAAAGCGTCTCTTGAGTGTTTTTTGTTTCTGACTTGTATTTACTTACTGCAATTGATATCACCTAGGCAACGCTTTGATTACGTAATGGCAGATAACTGTCTAATAATAGCGAACTTGGTTTGCGAATTGTGAGGTTGCATCATCATATGTGAATTTGGACCCCATTATTTAAAAAATATACAGTATTGTAGCGATTCCAGTGGTTAAATCAGCATTATACAAAGTGTTTACAATTAATTTATTAAAAAAGATAATACGATAATTGAGTTAGTAGCAAATGTATTTCTTATATTTTATACAAATCAAGATAATATTTTTTAGGATGTAGAAAGTTTTATTAAATTATAACACGTTTGGATATATGTATGGTTTCGTATTACTCTTTACGATGATGTAGCTTTTGGACCCATGTTTATCGCCACTTGGTTTGTTATTTTGTTGAGTGATAGCTATTACCACAGCTAGAAGCTTGTAACACTATTTTTACACCCGTACATTGTCAAGCATAATTATTTGTTTTGACATGGAAATCACAAACTTTTGTTCATTAAAGCTAAGATTTTATAAATCGAGGTTTTATTACGTTCAGTTCCACGTTAAATTAGAGTTCAATAATGGTTCAGTTTACTTTACTTCGATATTCGTTTGTCTTTTGGACAGCTCTTTGAAAATTTACAATGAAAACCACTATTATCTGTTTTAAAAACTATATAGAGGTTTAAGTCCAAGTTTACTAGTTTCCTAATGTTGACATATATGTACGACTATCAATTAAACCTATTTTCCTGTTATATTATATGAACGTTTAGCTAAAGTTATTTCTTAATCATCATTTTGAGAAATTTTCTTTTGCAAGTTTTCAGCATAAATCATAAACACACCTATACAAACTTACCTGAAGAGAAGAACACTTTGTTTAAAACTGCTCGGCACTATAAAGGCTGCGGCGAAAAAGAAGTTCGCAGCCTGGAACAGGCTGTGCTGGGCTGAACTCCATTCTTTGCACATTTGCCAAGAATCACTTGTTGAAGGAACTGTCGAGTTCAACATCTGATAATCATAGTCCGACAGAAAATCTGAGCAGTTTGTGGTTATGTTTAATAAATCACTACTATTCCACATCGTGTTATTATTTTCGGCTAGCAGGCTATTTGGATACGCAGTGTAAGTCGTACTGCCCAGAGGGTCAAATTTGGGGGCTTTCGTAGAGTTTGGGGCATGCATTTTCGTCGGAGGCGTCTTAGTAGTAGAAGATACTATCGAATGGAGCACCTTTGAGATATTTGGCTTTGTAAAATGATTTCTTGATTGAATCATAAGTATTTCCATAATGGTATCTGGAAAATAAAATCGGTAGAATGGTTGTATTTAAAACTAAAAATGTGTTGCACTTGGAAATAACAATCAGATGAAATTAATATCTCATTTTTGTATGCAAGACTAACGTTTGCATGAATCTAATAAGCAGATATGGATAGAAGCTATTTGAAAATCCCATTTGATTCTCTTGGCATATTTTGCTAACTAGAGTTAGTACGTCAGCGTTTTCCATTATTTACTACAAGCTTCAGTTATTCAAAACGAGGAAATAAGGAAAAGGGTTAAATAAAATCCAATATAAACCTTGATGTCTGACAATAACAATCATGAACCAAACAACAACTCCAATATTTGTGCGTAACAAAAGGCAACCTAATTTTGAAGCACACCACCAAATCTTACCTTAAAGCTTCAATAGAAAATATCACATGTATTTTTATACATCACATTTATCTTTAATCAGACTTAATCTTCGCCACTAGTAGCAATAGCGTAGCAAATGAACATGTTTTCGTTTGTGTTATTTACGTAAAAATACGGCGTGGTAGTCAGGACATACGTCACGCCCCTTACACTGTAGCTTCTCTTTCAAATTCTGAATCACACTGAAGGATTTCCTATCTCACGGTTGAACTGGTTGGCTACAGCACATTGTTCGTGTACAGATCGATAATGTAATCACCCCGACCCGACGTCTAGGCGGGCAAAACGAACTCTCTAGTGAAAGGGTCGTTGTTTGCCTGAAAGCTAGGGCAGTAGGAAATCAATTATGCACATTGTAGTTATTAAATATTCTCTAAAGCAGCAAACAAGATGTTTATTGGGCTACGCAGCAACCCCAACATCGCCTTCTTTCTTAGTTGTTGCATGTGAATGGGGCGGAAGAGATATTGTCCATGCAAAGGGGTCCGAATCGTGTTGAAAACGTTCAAATCATGAGGTTTTTATTATGCACTTCGAATAGAGCACTAATTCCTAAGAGGTTTTCTAAGTACGGGGGGCTGTTTTGTTTTACTAACTATTCATGTGGAAGAAATTGTTCCAAGTAAAATCATCAATATTAAATCCTATTCGTCAAAATAATAAAAGAAGTGCGGTTAATTGAAACGAATAATAACTGACACGTTTACTTAACTAGTGGGCGCGATGAGGATTTATAGTACCTTCGGGCTGTGATCGTGATGGATTAGTTTCCTTGCAACTTTATTGTTTGCACAGTATCGTGATTAAGTTGAGTTATTGGGCAAATAATGTAAATGTTCAGGAAGCAGCTGACAATCTTTTTTCTTAGTAATGGACACGAATGCATTTATCTGTAGATAGCTATGCACCAGGAAATGTACTGTGAGAGTATAATGGATTCCACGTAGATGATACTATCTTGATTATTGTCTTTCCAAGAACTTAGTATTTCGTGTTCGTTTTCTAAGAATATTTGTAAAAAATAAGAAGATAATAAAAAATAAAAGTAACAGTGATATTGTACACAAATGATATTGAGATATTTCGTACATAACATAATTTAAAAGTACAACATTCTCAGTTTTTAATAGTAGTCCAATAATATACCAGCAAGTATTCTTCTTTTTTCTCTTGATGTTGGTTGAGAGCTTGCTACGAACTACACAAAATTTGGGTTTATAATCCATTTTCGGGCACACCCCAGCCACGTGGCTGCCTTAACTCACTGAATTAAGGAAGCTACGTCCTTTATATGTGTCGGTCTCATGACCATACCATACAGCCAACTAACCGAGCATGAGATGCGAACTCTCTCCATCCCCAATGTAAGCTCAAGCGTTTTACTGTGGGCTATCCGCTCGAACCAGTAAGTATTCTTCGATTATTTTAGATGAGCTGAAAGGAAAAGAAGTGATCAAAGAACCTCAGTTATTGATAAAACTAGCATATATTCAAATATTGGCTATTCGATGTAATTGAAATACCATAAATGTAGAGATATAAAATACAAAATTAAACTGAACTAGTGGACCCGTTGCAAAATATTTTGCTTGTAACTTGTGGTAGGATCCATTAAGTAAAATTTAAATTGTTAAGTTTTCAAAACTACTCACACGTGATATTGCTACATATACTTTCGGGAGTTAATTTCGAAAAAGCCTGACATTAATTTGACCTAATTTTTAAAACGATCTAATCTGCCGAATCTCAATTTCCTACCTATAGTAGTTCCTTTGTGGCTATTTTTAGAAGAACACTTCTGGCCTATTTAACCACTTTGAGGGGATAAATTTCGAAAAACCCTAAAAATAATTTCCGATTAGTAAAACGATCTAATATGCCGAATTTCAACTTACTGCCTGTAGTAATTTCGCCGTGGCGATATTTTGACAAACAGATTTGTCTCATTTAACCCCTTTTGGTGATGAACTCTCCAAAACCCTAAAAATAATTTGATCTGATTTATAAAATGAACTAATATGCCGAATTTCAACTTCCTACCTGTATCTACCTCGTGAAAATCTTTAGAAAAACACATCTACCACATTTAATCCCTTTGGGAGGATGCATTTCAAAAAATCCTGAAATTGATTTCACCAGATTTGTAAAAGGAACTGATTTGCTGAATTTCAACTTCCTATCTGCAGCAGTTATCACGTTAAGGCGACCTTTAGAAAAACACATCTACCCCATTTAACCCTTGAGAGGATACATTTCCAAAAACCCTGAAAATTACTTAACTCGATGTTTAAAACGAACTACTGTGCCATACGAATTTCCAATTTGCAACAGTTATAGTATTATGGTGATCTTTAGAAAAACATATCTACCCCATTTAATTCTTTCGGGAGTTAATTTCGCAAAGCCTGAAATTGATTTGACCTAATTTGTAAAATTGCAGAATTTTTATTTTCTGCTTGTATTAGTTCCTTTGTGGCTATTTTTAGAAAAACACTTGTGCCTATTTAATCACTTTGAGGAGATGTACTTCGAAAAACCCTAAAAATTATTTCAGATTAGTAAAACAATTTAAAATGCTGAGCTTCAACTTACTGCCTGTAGTAGTTTCCCCGTGGGGATATTTTGACAAACAGATTTGTCTCATTTAGCCCCTTTCGGTGATGAATTCTTCAAAACCCTAAAAATAATTTGATCTGATTTGTAAAATGAACTAATATGCCGAATTTCAACTTCCTACCTTTATCTATCTCGTGACGATCTTTAGAAAAACACATCTACCACATTTCATCCCTTTGGGAGGATGCATTTCAAAAAAATCCTGAAAATGATTTCACCAGATTTGTAAAAGGAACTGATTTGCTGAATTTCAACTTTTTATCTGCAGCAGTTACCACGTTAAGGCGACCTTTAGAAAAACACATCTGCCCCATTTAACCCTTGAGAGGATAAATTTCCAAAAACCCTGAAAATGACTTGACTCGATGTTTAAAACGAACTACTGTGCCATACGAATTTCCAATTTGCAACAGTTACCCTAAAATTGATTTGATCTCATTTGTAAAATGAACTAATACGCCGAATTTCAACTTTTTACCTGTATCTATCTCGTGACGATCGAGAAAAACACATCTACTCAAGCGAATGTGCCGATGGTTGTCTTCACACCCATAAACATGGACGATATTAAATGTTGTGTAAGACCTATGAGACATACTTCCTCACACTATTAAAGTATTGGTTAGCTCTTAAGGAATTTCGGTGCAGCAAACCAGCCTAGAGATAAGCACATTGAGATACTCAGACTAAGCACAAAAAATACCTTAGTGAATCTGGCCGATGTGTAAGTACATTAGATTAATAATGAACTGATGTACAGTCAAATTCACCCACACACGCTACTTTTCGAAAGAAAGATTGAAATTTTCTTAAAAATTCACTGTCACTGTAGATGTATTTTGACGTTTCTCTCATAATTCAGCAGGTCGTAATTTACACAAACAAATTCGAGCAGGTACAGTTATTTGCAATTTATATATTTATATATAGATCATTCAATATTACGATATCCACAAACTTTAAGGAACGTCAAATGTCCTTTGATTAAAATACAAAGCTCCATTCGACCATCCTGTTCTAACTATACGCGCAAGTATTCTTCAACTAATTTACTTTACTAATTACTAGTCAAGGCATTAACGACAGCTTGTTCGAATTTAGTATTACGCAGGGATGACTCATACAAAAACCCAGTTATCACAAAAACTGAAAGAAACGCTATCTTGAAATTTAAAAGATAAGGCTGGAATATGAGATATATATTAAATACTAAATATAATTGTTAGGTCCGTTTAAAAACTTTTAAATGCGCGAGGCAGGGGGTACCGGGTAATAAGTCGCGTCAAACTGCTGTTCTCGTTCGCGCGGGGATAGATCAGTAGTTGACCAGATATAATCGAGCAAGAAAGTTACGTGTATTATTTGTACCGCCATTATACCTGTTGGGAAAGCCTTAACATGCCACATTTAGAAAAATTACAACGATTTTGGGATAAGTTCAGCTTTTCAAAACGCAGCCTACCCGTCTGAAATTCCAAATTCCGTCTCATTTTTTGAGTTTCTCAGAATTTCATATCTATCGATAATCGGATACATTCAAAGGAACACCCTATATCGTCCCGTTAACTACCGTTTTACAACGAGCCCATAAAGCAAGGCTCAACGGCAACACCGCTTTGGATAAACCTTCAGTCCATTGCTTGTGGATTTATGGTAATTGATCGTTAATAACCCTTAAACTACTTTTGTCCATTTTTCCGAAGAAGCTTTCAGTCACAATGCGTGTAGAATTTACGCCAGTTTCGCCCGTCGCCCTTCTATTGAGGCAGCCGAGGCCCAGCTGTTTTTGAGAATTGGTCTTAACAGAGCTTTGTATAATAGTGTTGCACAATTTATTTTAAGAGTGGATTTTTTATTTAAGGTGGGATATAATTGGGAGTCAATTTCCATTCAAATGAACGTCCAGGTATTTAACACTACTATCTTTCCGATTCCATTCGCTTACTTGATCGTTTACAATTATGTTTGGAGGGTTTAAAATTCGTCGCAATGTGAGTACCTTGGTTTCGCACTTACTTTTATTGATGCCATTGATAGTGATGCACCTCTGATTACACCAGTAGATTATTTCATCTACTGCATGCTCTAGGATGTTCACTGAATTTGGATATTTATGTTTTGCACAATTATAGCTCTGTCATCAGCAAACATGGAAATATCTGAATGAACTGGTTCGGGAATATCATGTGTGAATATATTGAATTAGATGGGGCTAAGAACCGACCCCTGTGGTACTGAACAGAAATGCCTGGAGGCTGTTGATCAGGATTCCGTTGCTTTGCGCTGGTTCTATCTCTCAAGCACGTAAACAAGACTGTGTTTACGTTTTAAACCAATGTAGTCAATGGTACTTGAAAGGGACGACAGTAAACCACCCTGGGAGACGCAGCCTCACGTCTCGATGTAATATGGCTTGGTATCAGGGTAGCGACGTAGTGAATGAATCAAACATTAAATGCAGATTGTTTTATTACCAAAATAAACGGTGTATTTATACAAAACAAGAATGCTTAACTAAGTAACAATTCAAAGTTCATAATAGTGGAGTGTAATAGAATGCGTTTAAAGGTCCGAAGACCGCAACTCAGCACGATAAGCCTTTTATAGTTCCGCATGGGTTTGCAGACTGAAGCGTTGAACTTGGCTTTCTAGGTCGCTTATTAAGCGAAATGCCGAGTTGCATTTTTACTGCGGTGTTTAAACTCAATGTTGGCGAAACAATATTCGTTAAGATTTCGTAAATGGGACTGAATTTTGCCTGTTTTAATTCAAGATTAAAACAGATATAAATTAAATATAAACTTGCGAAATTATGAAGTAAAACTTGAGGTTAAAACTGTTTGTTTATGAAATCACAACTACATTTAGAACTTCTGACTGGTTTCGTAAATTTTGTTATTAAAATTTATGTGTGTTTAAATCAAGTTTAAACAGGTACTCCTGCTGATATTGGTCGGATATTAGATATAAGTGCGTTTATTCTGTTCTGATTTTTGAGAAGGACGATACTATTTTGATTAAATACGGCCCAATTTGAATTTGAATCATTTTGTAATTCTGTCCAGACTTTGTCGAATGCCTGAACTATGTCCAGGAAGGCCACAACTGTACATTTTTGTCTTCGAATCCTTATTCAATTGTTTGTATCAGTCTGAGTAGTTGGTGATATGTAGAATATTTGGTCCTAAATCCAAACTGGAATTTTGGAATAACATCGAACCTTTGAATTTTCTGAGATAACCTACTTTTAATTATTTTCTCCAACTTTTGAATAAAGTACGCAATAGGCTGATTGCCCTGTAGCTTGTGACTTGGTTAACTTTTATGCCTGGTTTGTTAAATATTATTATAATTGCCAGTTTCCAGTCATTTGGAAAGTATCCAAGTCTTAGACAATCATTAAATACTGTTGATAGATATGCATAGATCTTACTTGTTAGGTTTTTTAAAACAATGTTAGGAATCATATCATGGCCGGGCGCTTTCTTGGTGGGAAGATACATGGTTAGGTCACAGATTTCTTTTAGTGAAGTATGTCTAAAATCAATTGGAATTTGAGGTATTCCTGATGCTACTGCATTATATATTGCTCTGATAAAATCTTTATTATCTTGCTGTACTGTTGTTGTAAAGTTATTCTGCAGATAGTTAGCAAAAATATTGCATTTTTGCTGATCCGTGAAGTGACTCTGGTTATCTTGTTGGTATTACTTGTGGTTGTCTTAAAATTTGTTTCGTTGCGCGCCATGTTGTTGGATCTCCGGTTTGTAGTTCGCTTATATATTTTCGGTATGTATCTATTTTGTAATTGTCCAATTGCCATTTGACTTGACGAGTTAAATTATTTTATTCGTGTTCAACAAGGGGATTTCTTGTTGCTTGCCAGTGTCGCCGTGTTCTATGTTTATCGTTGATTAATTCGATTATAAAATTAGGTAGTTGTGATAAGTTGTTTCGGCGCTTTCGAGTGCACTATTGTTGCATCGTTTATTGATGATTTGATTGCAGTTGTAGGCTGGCTAATAACAACATGTATTTCTTCACAAGTAGTTAGATTTGATGGGAGATTTGTATGTTTATATTATCGAAATACTTCCCAATCTATGACTCCATTAATTAGTTTTGATATTGGAGTTATCATTTATGGTTCTAATTGGAAATTAATGATTACTGGAAGGTGATTAGAATCCATTTCTGAGACTACACGTTGATGGATTGGCGTGTTTACGTTTTTTAATATAACTATATCCAGTGTATCGGGTTGATAATTAGTTTTGTAGGGATAATGCGTCGGTTACTGTGGGCCAATTACTTGTGCTGTATAAGCCGTAGTATAATTAAATAGTTTAGAGCCGTTTGAATTATTAACTCCGTTCTTGTACTTGACGAGTGTTTTGTTCTTGCTTGTGGTTAATTTCTAGATAATAGCTACAGCCTTTGTAATTGGTCGGGTGTTTTTCACTACAATTAACACATTGCAGGTCTTCATTCGGGCGTTTATAATAGTCTGTGTATAAATGTTTACCCATGCACGTAACGCAACAGGGTTTTGATTGGCAATAATTTCTGGTATGCCCATACCTCTGACATCGCTTACATTGCTGGATATCTTTAGATTTTCTTCTTGGTTCGAGTTCGATTACAGAATACATTATTCTGGTTAAATTAAATATTTATTTTCCCCGATTTTTCCTCATCTGTATTCGTAAGTTCGACCGCATACAATGGCATTGGGTAATTTTCTTTATTGCATAACCTAACTACTTTTAGCACTGGGTACTTTAATGTTTTTAAGTTCATTAGTTAACTCATGATATGTTTTTCGGACTTTTTCCATTGTCTAGTCTAGGGTGTAAATGACACAATGTTTCGGGAGTTTTGATCTACTCCCGTCTTCAGGTGTTCCTGGTTAGTCCTGAGAAGGACTGATATTGTACGTTTTTCTACGTAAATGTGTGCATCCCCCGGGAGATTTCTTTGGCTGACGACCTGGGAGGCTCTGTGGTCTAAATGAGCTTGTCCTCCCCTGCCAGATCTTGGCTTCCGATATCCATTATCAGTAATTTTTCGTACTATATTTGCATTCACCATGGTGATTGTACCAGGGATGTTCTACTAAACCTTTAATACAGGGGTTTCCCGTTGCCTTCTGTATTTCTCTGCCGTTGACCCTCTTCTTGGTGGATCCTCCGCCTTTAAGGCCCATTTTTAACCCTGGGACAAAGATCGCCCAAATTGTAGCCGCCCACTCTGAGTCAGTCGCTACCTGGAACTGCTTAAACCAACAGTAATTCGGTGTTCGCTAGTTTTGGTTCGCCCCGGATATTTTATTTCCACGGTACCCACCATATCTGGTGGGCATTCCCCTATTCGCCACCTGGGGAGGTGCCCGATAGGGGACTAGCAATCCCACACGGGATTACATGTCCAAAATATTTCAGAATCCGACATCTCACGGTTGTTGAAAGACGATCTTGGTCATTTAGTTCGGCTAGTATAAACGTCCAAGGGGTATTTTACTGTCCCGTTCCACCATCTTGTTGCTTTAAATCCTTTATTTATTTTCCTTGGTCCACACATGGTGTAAAGAATACAAGGTGAAACGCTCCCGGGATTGGCAGTCGTTCAGAAAATAGAGGGGAGATGTCAACCAATCCCCGATGGTCCTGCTCAGGAAATCCATCACGGCCGCGATCATGGTGTAACCATGGTTGCGATCGTATATGTTGCTGGCACTGTCAGTGGATGTCAAATTCGGGGTTAGCAGGTTACATTTTGCGTCAATCTGACAACAACTGACGCAAAACCTAACCTCGAATTTGACATCGACAGCGTCTTCAACAATACACTTTAGTACTACCAATCGTGCCATTTGTCGGACCATGTCCTATTGGTTGAATTTGAGGTCCGCCCACATTCTGCGGAACGTTACACCTTGTATTCTTTACAGTTTACACCATGGGTCCACACACCTACATTGTAGAATCAAGAAGCGCATTCTTAAATATTTCCCATTTATATTCTATGCTTCTAGTTCTTTATTTTTCGTTATTGTCTGCTTGTATTAATTTTTTCAACAAGTTTTCTTCTATTATCTTCGTTCAATATTTCATAAGTTTAATTTTTTATATAGCTTATTTTCTTCTTTTACTTTTGCTATTTTAATTTTTAATTTTACTATAACTAGTTTATAATCAGTGTTTAACTCTGCACCTCAGTATGGCCTTCCGTCTTTTACAATTTCCTTTGTATTTCTTCTATAAGTTATACAGGGTCTCTGTTTTTTTCCTGCAAAATTTGTTTGTAGATAGTAAATGTTATTCTTATCAAAAATGATATTATAGACTTATGCTTCTTTTGAGTCCTTAACTAGTTACAGTATGTTACAGAATAAATTCAAGCAGTTATTTATGTAACAAAGCAAACAAAAAATTTAACAAAGAAGAGTAAAATAAAAACAAACACATGTCCAAAATGACCTCAACCAACTTCTATGCATTTGTAGCTTGGCGTCACGATGGATGCTTGCACACGATTTAGTATTTCGACGTTATTCCTTAATATATTAAAAGCATTTTCAATGCGTTCTAACAATTCATGGTGGATGCTTACTGGTGTGTACAGACACTTCAGATTTCAGATAACCCCAAATATGAAAATCCAAAAGTGTAATATCTGTCGAGCGAGGAGGCCATTGAACAGGTCTCTCACCAATCTGCCATAATGCGCTGGAGCACCATCTAACTAAAACCACCCATTTTGACGATAATAAATGGGCACATCATCCAAAAACTCTGTCAGATTATTCTCTAAGAACTGCAGGAAACCATTCGCATTTAATCTATCAGGAAGGATGCATGGTCCAATTACATCGTTACCCACCATACACGCCCAAATGTTAACTTTAAATTCATGCTGTAATGATATTGCTCTTGTTCGATGTGAATAAATTGTTATGGGCCATGTACAGAAATTACGATTGTTTGCAATTCTACGGCTTGTGAATCTGCCTAACTATTTTACCTTACTTCTGAATTATCTACAAACAAACGAGAAAAAGTTAACCGACGTTCAAGATCATCAAGGAATAACTCTTGTGATTTTGAGACCGAAAGGCCATTATTCTATCTGGGTGTAAAATTTTTCAGACTTTAGTTTTCGTTAATCTAAGTTGACGTGCTGCCCGCCTTACATTTAAATTAGGATTTTGGTCAAACGGTCTCAAAATTCTATAATTTTGTTGTTTCAATATGTGAACAGCCTGACCTAGGTGTCTTCTGTTGATTCCATTTTCACACATCATTCTATGGGTATCACTAAAAACTGCAGCATCAGAGACTCTTCTTTGTAGAAAACTTCTTCGATATTTTCTTCGCGCCATTATATAGTGCAGTACCCATACATGAAGTGAATGTCTGCATATTCATAATACGTATTCTTGGCATAATGTAATAAGGAATAACTGAGAATTGCGTAAATTAGGTAAATTCAAGAAATTAGATGAATACTAGCAAATAACAGCAAGTGAAGCTGTCAACTGAAACAAAAACCAAGGCCAACTTATTTTTAAATACAAGACTAATATTGATTTATTTAGATATTATTTTAATATTTTCAAATTGCTGTAACTTGCTAAGGAGTTGAAAAAAGGTGTCGGCCTACTTGCGCCCGTCCCATTTGCGCCCACCTCCATTTTCGGTCCATTGGCACTCCACAAAAATATCAACAGTAATAAAAGTCTCATTTGCTCCCATGCTTGCAACTCATTAGTCATCAAGATATCCGAAGTTGGCTGACTGGTGGGGCGGTCTCCTACATGCAAAACACTAAATTTTGTGTTTTTGTAATAACTATTTTGCATGTAGG